>JAOCNB020104074.1:0-11385 GCA_026546465.2 Palythoa caribaeorum | reverse complement strand
AATAAATTTATTCAACGTTGTGATGTAAATCCGTACAATCTAAGAGATGTTGAGAATAAGCTTGCAATTCCCTTGCCTCATCCTCAGGCGCCTCAAGTATTTATATGGAAAAACGTCACTTCCCAATGCCAATGGATGGATAGTTTCATCTAACCGGGACATCTCGCTTACCTGGGGTTTCGCACTTCCATATAAACGAGCCCTAATTTAAAGATTTTACTATAATTGCTAAGGATGAAAAAAAAAACACTGACCCGGAACAACTGAAACCCGATTTCCGCTTGTACTAAAATCCTTCATAAATGTAGTCACTCATAGATTCTCAGCCAAACTAAGACGCGATAATAACTGATTATATAACAAAGGAAGTCTTTAAGCATGGCTGAGTTACACAATATCTCTGTTACAGCTAACTGTAGTTGTTGTAACTAAACAAATATTCTTTGATCAAGTTTCTTTGCTCTACAGCAGCGGAGGGATTGTAAACTAGGCTGGAAAACGAGTCGTGCTCATTCTCCTATCGCAGACAGAGTAGATCTAAGGGACAATGCCCGCTGCCCATGCGGCCATAGTGCCCAATATAATGACTACAAGTTAGCCACTAACGCGCATGTGCTGAAGCTGTCACTTCATCGCAGACAGATGTCGATGTAAATAAATTGGATCAAGAAGTGTACAAACATAAAAATGTCTAATCTTAGTAAGCGCGTATTATTAAAGTACTAAGATTTCCACTCAAGTGCGTTCCTTTCATTTTTAAAGGTAACATTTGCCAGAGTTTGAATCAAGTCAAAGTTCAGTAGTATTTTCAGGGTTTTAAAATAACCGATTTGCTATCCTTAACTGCAAGTTTTATTACAAAGAGTCTTTGTTTTTAGGCGTTTTTATCAATATGCAAACCATCTCGCTACACAATTGTCTCGAATACACATTTTTTTATAGTAAGAACCTTTTTTATAAGAACGTTAGGCTGAAAATCGGACAAAACTTTTAAGAACGTGCTAAGAACACACCCGAGGCTCTGGAATGGCCGATAACTTTATTTTGTAACGTTAACGGCATTAAGGCACAAAATCATGGAGTCGGCAAATTTCACAAAACCTTGTTCATTATATAAATTATATTCTTTACATCTCGGGTCAATAATGCAAAATTCTCAGTTGTAACTAGAGGAAAATACACGGAAATTTTTACAAGAACAATTTGCGGGACTCATTATTTTCCCTTCTATTTTAATTATATACTTGTCTATCAAATATTGAAGCTCGTACCTTCTTAGATACACATACAGTCAGTGTCGTTGTTCTTATAAAGTTGTTTTTATAAAAATAAGCGCGTGCACCAAATCCTCAAAATATTGAAGAACATTCAGGCTTGGCCCAAAAATAAGATGTTCTTATATAAAAAAAAGAGTCAATGTGGATTCGGCAACGCATCGGACTTGGAATCCACAGCGCTCAGCCTTAGGACTAAAAGGGTTTTTTCTTAGCTTTTGCATAACTTAATACTGAATTTCTTTCAATTTCAGACATAACGGTAGATATTTGTCATCCTTTATTCCAATATTTGCTTACCAAAGCGTCAGTTGTTCTCTTTGCTCACTTTGCTGTGCAATGCCTTTTATTATCTTTTACGGTTGCAATTCCATTTTGGTTTCTCAGTTAAATTGCGCAAACTGATATGTCTGACTACAATTGTAAAGAAATATATTTTCGTATTTTTGTTGTAAACTGACTTTTTAGCGAATGACTGATGTTAAAATAAAAGAATGTTGCCTCAACTCATCATAATTAAGGCCAAAACTAAAATTCCATTATACTGCAAAGCTTAGTGTAACGGCCTAATATCACTCAGATATGACTTCATCGACTTTTATTGCCTTCATCTTTTTTACCACTGTGGAAAGAAGAATTTAAATATTCTAATCGGTTTAAATTTCCCAGTGCTTCAGGTTGATCGCATCCGATTTGCTCTTTCAATCAAAGCTTCTGAGTTCTGTGCGTTGGCATCTTCTCTTTGTTTGAAAATAATTTTTTCTTGAGTCGTAAAAAGGAATGAACACAATAAAAAAGTACTAATTTTGCACTTCAAATAATGTCAGAACATTTCCGTCTAGTAAGCTTACATTGCACGAGAGGGTTTCACTGGTGGTTGAAACTGCTGGGTACACTGATGTATAGTTTAGAATTATTTTGTCTGAATAAATGATTGATCTTCAAGCTCTAAGACTTATAATTTCGTGTCTACTTGAAACTTTACGAGCACAAAACAAAGTAATGGCGGGGTTTTGCAAGTAAAATATCTCATTTGGGTAGCATCGAGTCTTGATTTGCTGAAAAATTTCTCATTTTTTCTGCTCGAAACATTTTTTCGCTTTTATTTTTATATTTTTCAATAATTCTTAGCATAATTTCTTGTGTGTGTTTGCCGTGTGGGAATTTGAAATATTAGAGCTAAAAATGAAATAATTCACATCTTGACATTGTGACTCAAAACTGATTTGATATTTGGTCGAGTTTAAATAGTGACTACAAATTAAGGTGAAAAATTTCCTTTGTTTTTGTTAAGAAACTAATCCGTTCCCTTGTTCAGTGTATATTGCATGGTTTCTTTGCCTTGGTGTGACAATATGATTGAACTACATTTTTAAAAGTCTGTCTCAGTTTAGTTAGCAAATGTAATTACAGAATTTATGTAAAGTTAGTAATTTTCTTATTCCAAGTGCTTGGCGTCAAGAAACATGTTTATATAATTGTGTGAAATCATGTGTAAAAGAACCTCAAGCGATCTAAATGCAGCGATGAAATGACGGCTTTACGACGGTTGCACACAAAATTGCTTCTATCTAGTAGAAATTATTTTTTTTGCTGACGTAAATTTTTATCTTTTTCTATGTTGTACTAAGTTGCTTGCTTGTTCTAATACAACAACATGATTTGTCGACAATAGCAAAACCACGAAGGGGCGGAGCACTGTTAACAGTACACAAAATTTAGTCTTGTTCTGGCTAGAATTTGTAAAAATATGTTGACTGTCAACATATGTTGATGGACTTAAGCATAAGCTGCTCTTATATTGACTCTTTCTTAACAACATTGCTGAGAGCAGCTATGACACATTCCACTGTGGCACGAAAAATTGCATTTTTGTGGCATTTGGATTAACTTTATCAGTTCATGGAAATTGGCTGTGGGCTAAAGATCCTTGTTATTCACTTGTTGTCAGAACTGGTGACGCCACAAGTCATCAAACCATAATTTTTGTTGCACACCATTAATTTCCTTTTAGAGTTTGTAAAGAACGAGAGATTAATTAGCTTAATCATTTATGTATAACACGCCAGGTGATTCTCTCCTCCTAGTTAATTAGGTGTCTCCACCCCTTTGGTCAATTGGCACCATTTAATTGTCACGGACTCTTGAGAAAGCAATTTATTGGTTGCCAACAGACAACATTGTTCGACGTCAAGTGTTAATGACA
Organism: Palythoa caribaeorum; assembly: GCA_026546465.2. NCBI lineage: Eukaryota > Metazoa > Cnidaria > Anthozoa > Zoantharia > Sphenopidae > Palythoa > Palythoa caribaeorum. The sequence goes on along the minus strand of JAOCNB020104074.1, from coordinate 7,905 downwards.
CGTGCTAAGCGCAAATTGACAGGATCTGTCAGATTATTGTTCGACTCTGCTCATAAAGCTGTTGATTTCAGCTTACTGGGTCACATCAGCATTGACTGGGGTAAAGAAACAGCAGCATATTTTCCAACCATGAGATACTTTGTTTTTGTTCTCCTGCTTTTTTCAGTTCTAGAAAGCAGCCAATGTGTTGTATGGAGCTGGATCTGGAGTGTCGATCCCACAAATGGCAAGAATCCGGGAAGTAACGCAAAAAACACAACCTTGCACACAGTTAGAGTCGAGGTAAAATGAGATACAAAGTTATTTCTTATTCGCATACTTTTATTGCATGGTGTTTTGTAGAAAATAAATGACATCGCTTTCCTTTCTCCTCCTGCAGAAAGTGGAGTGTAGGAAAAATAAACACTGTGGCGATGGAAAGTTTTGTCATCGTCACTACCGAACATGCCACGACTGCAAACCAGTCGGAGCTCACTGCCGTCGTGACCAAATGTGCTGCAAGAAAATGGAATGCATGTTTGGCAAATGCAGGACCATCGTACCTCCAGGCCAGATTGATGCCAAGTGTAAGAAAGATCGAGACTGCAACAAAGGACTGTGCTGCGCTAAAACACACGGCGAGTTTATCTGCAAGAGAATGCTGCAGGAGGACGAAGTTTGTACTGTATCATCTGGCGGGATTGCATACAGTCTCAACCATAACTGTCCATGTCAGGAGGGACTGGTCTGTAGGAAGCTCAGGCTTCGACACAAAAAACGGTGAGTTTTAAAACGTTCTTACTTTTTAAAGTTGTTTGTTTTTTCAACGACAGATAATTGGCCAATCTAAACTTGTTAGTGCTATCCAGATAAACCCGTTATTTTGATCTGAGGTCGCTTTAGCGGCTTATTTCTTAATAAACCCAATAACTCTTCCGTCATTTGTTTGAAAACTGCTTTAGAAAGCGGGCTTCCGTCATTAATTTTAAATATCTAAGAATTGTCAACACTGAGGACAGCTTACTGATCACAATGTACTTTCTACAAACGCCACAATAAACTCGAATGTCTTAATTACTTTTACAAAAAAAAAAAACATTTGTGAGTATTTAGTTCATTATAACGTGCACTTATAAAGTCGATAGCCAGATTTTCTCACGAATTTCAATTTTTTTCTTCCTGTTTCCAGAAATCTTCGCCGTTTGCTGCGTAACGAAAACAAATTGAGGCGCTGTCAGAGGCTGAGGCTGAACTAAGTGGTCAATGCCAAATTCTAGAAGAGGAAACAAATACACCGCATATTGTGGCGTCCAAGACGTGAACTGAATGTTGTGTCAACCAGTGCATCGCTTTGCAGCGCACGCTAAACTGCATGCATCTCAGAACTAACATTGACTGAACTGTCAATAATCTTTGTAAATAAAAATCTACGTAGATAATATGTATTTTAGCTATAAATGATATATATTAATAAATAGAAGTCGAAATCCTGTAGTTGGTTTTTACGGCATGGGAAATAAAGGAAGTTTAAAAACATATTCCCAATTCTGTGGAGTTTTGTGTTTTCCCGGTGCTGTCGTGTTGGCTCAATTATGCAAAATTTTGTGTGAGCTATTGTCTTTATAGTTTGTCAATAGTGACTAAGGTGTCAAAAAGCAAAGCATCAAACGTTTTGAAAAGATAAAACCATCGAGGTTGAAGTCTAACGTTTTCGCATGGCATACACATATCACTGGTTTGGGGGAATTTAAGCTAACAATGCGTTTTTATATAGTGATTTTATTTAATGACTTTTCCTGCCCAGTCGTTTGTTCGTCTGTCTTTGGCTGCATTAAAAGTTTTACATTTGAATGTCAGTTCCAATCCTTGCGTCAATATCGCTCAACTGTTAAAGTGCATGGACAAAGGGGCGTTTAAGGATAAAGGCATAATTACAAACACTACTATTTGTCAAGAGTCTTTCAAAATAACAAAAAAAGTCAGTTTTCGAAAGATATATTTTAGTTAGATAACTTTGAGACTCTTCCACTTGTTCATTCAGAGCTAAAATGCCTGAGAACCAACACTAATATCAAACTTTCTTAATAGAGTAATAGTTTATGACTAATTAAGCCATTCAAGTTAAACAATTAGGAAAAAATTCAATTCCGTGGGAGATAACTAGCTCGAACTATTTTAATGCATGTTCAGTAATTTTTAGAAGAATGCTTGAGGGGGGGAAGCCAATGAACTTAGACAATGCATTTGTCAACTTCAATTTGGCATTTGTAGTCACAAATCATGCTATTGTGAAAATTTCATTTACGAAAAGGACGCCCCAGCTAGCTGTCAGTTTTTTCAGCTCTTGTCTAAAAGATAGGACAAGAATTAAATTAACCGAGCTACTAAAATAAAGACCTTGAGTGATTACACTATGCTCTCATGAGTTAAGGAATGATATTTCAGATTTCCATGAAAATATGAAGGGAATTTTGTTATTTTTTAAAAATTAAGATGCTCAAAATGATGTATTATTTTGGATTTGGCACCCTATGGCTATGGGCTTTTTAAATGGTATTTCAAAACAACCAAGCCAATTGTGTCAGAATTGAAGAGGAAAATTAAATTTTAATTTCATTCAGGTTACTGTGTTTGTTATTTCTAAAGCTTATATGAACCAAGCGCAGAAATCCGGATTTCCTTGCTTAATAGCATTAATTTTAGCACAAGTGCTGGATAAAGAGCTTAAGAGATTGGTCTATTTACACAGTTCATTTATCCTGTTTGATCCGAGTTTAACGGCTGACAAATGAAGGAAGTGTTGCTGTTTTCTTAGATATTTTTGCTTGCGTGAAATTCTAGAATAAAGCGTAGACAATAGCAAACCAAACATTACCAAATGAAAAATATTTGAAGTATCTTGCGGTCGGATGGATTTTATAAAGTAAAAAGTGTTGGAAATCCGTTAAATTTGGTAAATTCGCACATAAGACCCTCAAAAAGGCTCTTGAACTTCTAAAACTAGCTGCATATTGCAGACTTTATCTCGCGGGTTGTTATTATACTAAATGACTATGTTGCGAATTTGTCCTAGATCCTTCGTCAAGTGATTAACGTCGGTGCTTATGTCTGAGTGAGTTCTTTTGGTCCCAATTGTGTGCTCATTGAGTGCGTGTATATATATATGGGTATGAGTGAACTGGCCTGGCCATAATTAGGAAGCCATCAGATTTCAACATGTTGCCTGTTTAAGTAGTATTATTGGGGTGGTATAATCAACTTAACGTTAGAAGCTTAAAAAAGTTATGTGAAGTTTAGAGAGGAAATGAAAGTTCCAGCTTTAACTTAATTCTCCATACAGTAGGGCATGTTGTATGAATTTGTAACTTTGAGTTCATGATATAGTCATGTTTACAGAAAAGTTAGCTCTTCCAGGTAACTTTGGCGGGTGGGGGTATTCTGAACCGGGGAACCTTTCTCCGTCCCCACATAAATAAGGTCTTTCTCGTCTAGAAACTAGTTTATAAGAACTGTGTAAGTTAAATTTTGTTCGTTAATAATAACTAGTTGACATGGTGAGAATAAAACTGTCGAAACTTTAAGTTGTTTTTAAACCGTTTCATGTGTTTGGAAATCTTGAAATGCGGACAAAATTTTGTTGGTGAAAATCATGGTATAAACTTTCTTGATACATTTGTTTGGAAGCACTAAAAGTTAATTGCCTGTCCAGAATATGGAAAGATTTCAACATACAATGCAAAACACCCCAACTTTTTACATAATTAAAAATAAAGGATTTATGGTTAAGTTTGAGCAAATTTTTAAGAAGTTTTTAAGATATGCTTGAAGTACAAAAATCTAATAAATCAACCATTGTCAGAGGCAAGGCAATTCTTTACGTTTCATATGTATGTGATGTATGTGAAACAGTTTAGTCATAATAGTTTAAAATGTATAAAAATGTCTATCCGGTTATACTGAAAGAATTTACAAGCACTCGACGAGTCTTTTAATTCCCACTTAAAATAGAGAAACGAGAAATTTCTAGCTTGACCAGGATCAATTGTCCATCTAGAACAAGCTTTACCTAACTGCACTTTGTTCAATATCTGAGAGAAAAGTGACTTTATTTGTTTTTGTTCATAATGGTAGAATTAAGTCAGACGGCCAATGGAACAGTACCAAAGTCCATGAGTACAAGTCGATCCTACGACAGGCTATATCAGTTAGCCCCAGCAGTCAAGGAAGCCGGAATAAAAGAGATAAAGTAAACAAACCCACGCATGTTGACTATTTTTGATATTTATATCCACACCCACGATCAGCCTAAGCTAAGGTTTTATTTTTATTGACAATGGCAATGCTTTTTTTCTAGTTTCTATACTACATAACGGCAAGTCACAGTTAGTATGTCGTAATACAGAAAAAGCGAAGCGTTTCACCCTTGACTGAAATAAGAACAAGCATAATAATTTAAATGATAAAAGCTAACTTACAATTGCACACCAACAGTGCAGTAAAATAAAAACGTGCTCTTAAATTGCTTTTTCTTTTGTTATTAAAATATCATGTGCATTAACATCAATTTCGCCCATATTACCTGCAGGCTATGAGGTGGGGACTTGTGGAATAAAATGTCAAGTCATTAACCGAGTGTACACAACTAGATGATTAATGTTTTTAGATGGTTCAGATCGTACACAATATATGTGCTCCTAAATCAATCTGTTAACACCAATATAAGAATTTGCACGTAAAACCTCTCTTACTAATCCTACCTTTATTGAGCATCACAACCTATCATGATCTAAGATTAAAGGTAACTGGATTGAAATATTAAAATTGTAAAAGTTTGAACATTATATTATTGTATAATAATGAAGATGATGATTAAAGTACTGAAAGTCAAAGATGGAGATAAAGATGAAGTCGAAACTGAAAATGATGTTGATGAGGCCGGAATAATTGTTACTGAATTTGCACTGCTTGAAATGTTTATAACCTTAGTCAAAGAGTTATTTAAAACAGTGATTTTTGTTTTGTCTTCATGTGTAGCAGCTAATATTTTATTCACTGCAGGGGTTAAGCTTTTTTTAGATTGTTTATATCTGATAGATAGCATGAGTTTGGTAACAACATGTACTTGTATGGACTGGTGCGTGCTTCCAATTCACATTCGTATAAGAATGTTGTATACTTACCTGAAAAATATGAATTAGAAGCACGCATCGATCCCGGCAGGGGCAGAAGCAAAGATTTACGAACAAAACGCAATTGAAACAAGCTTAAAGTTTCACCTTGCCGCATGCTCAATTTTCTTCGTGGCTGTGCTTATGTGACAACTGCAAGCTTGGCCTGCATATCCAAGCTATTCTTCAATTTTATTGTACCTTATGCAAGGACCAATGTATTCACGCATAGCTTAGCACTAGGCAATGTTATAATATAGAAAGATCTTCCATCCTCCCCGATAGACTTGTAGACTTAAGCCTTTAGTGACGTTGTCATTAAGGTGGAAATTTCTTAATGCACTGTGCAAATATATTTAAGGTAGCACAGTTCTTAAAAAGTGAAGTGAAGTGCAAGTTTCCGGCCGAACCTTAAGAGTTTGAACTCGAAGAAATCAGATAAAAACTTTGAATCATAAACTAAATGCAGCCGTTGTTTTTTGCACGTTTGATTCACTTGCACCAGGTGAATAACGACTCAGTCTGTCAATCCGCATAAAAAATCGAAATTTAAAATAAAACGAATGTATGTTTTATTTACATGAACTCATAGTTATAATTTGCAGAATTGTTTACAGCTGGGCGCAAATACAATGAATGCACAAAATAAAGAAAATGTGTAATTATATATAAGACATTATAACTAAATAAGCAGGCTCAAGGCCAGTTCTGTTAGTTACTCCAGACCCTACTATCCCCGCAAAAATTTCTGTTGCGACTGAAGTGGCTCACGGCCAAGGGGCCTGGATCTAGTAAACGGTTGGTGTAAGGGAGTGGTTGCCCAGTCTCCCAAGCCCGAAGCTCATGACAAAAACACACGACTACTTATAATAATATTACTACTTACAATTACTGCATATTCGCAAGATAAACTCAGATTTAAAATGTAAAATATTCCTAAGAGCTAGCAACTAGTATACAGTTCGTACACTGAGACCCTGCAAATTACACACCATTCAAATGAGCATGAGAACGAAATTGTACCAGAGTGGCCAAGGATTTGGTAATAGGTGGTAACTGGTTCCACATGTGGGAAATCTTATTTCTTATATATAGAAAAGAGTTGTACGTGACGGGTTTGCATGTTATATAGTGGCTGTATACGTATAAAACATTTAAGCCACTACCTCGTTAGTTACCATAGGTGTTTTAGTTTCATTTTCAGTTTAATAGTGCCAAAAATAGATTAATTAAACTAATCCAGGCACGGATGGTCAGCGGTCACTACATGTTTGCAATAAGTGATCCAAAACGTTCCACTGACTGTGACTCTACAGCTATAGAACACAACCCATTCCAACAGGAATGGTTTTTACAAAAAAAAGAACATTTAAATGCATGTACTGAAGATTGTAACTGCCTATAATTATATATATGATGTAAACGCTGAGATATGATATTGTATCATATCAATAGGAAACGGAATGTCTATTAATTTTTTTTAAATATTGAAGAAAAAAACTAAATCGTTCCACTTTCATCGGTTTTCCAACGAGTCCCAGTCTGCGATCATCTCCGGCTTTAACGCTGCTTGTTCTCCCATAATCATTGAGGGTGAATCTTGCTGCTCTGCGCTGCACTGATTCGATGGCGTGATGGTCGATGTTAACAGAGCTGATGATGCCTTATTAAACACAATGTCTAAATATGAACTTTGTTGTACAAAAAACTTAGAAATATAATATAAATTGGGCCATCAAGTGCAATGTTTTCTGAGATACATGCAAAAGTCGTTATTCACAGATTTTAAGTCCCAGGTTTTGTAGATACTAACCCCCCGCATCGTAAAGCTCCGATCGCTCGAGTCACTAAAATAGTACATGGGCAGTTCGAACGACTGCAATTGCTACTAACGCTGGCGATGCTAGTCGCCAGTGATATGGTTTCAATTAAATCACTCCAGTCGCAGAAGAATTTTTCCACAACAGGAGCGATGACAGTAATAATATGGGAGCCAGTCTTTAGGATTGTAGGCACTAGCTGAATTTTACGTGAGAAACTGGGATGATATAATCTTTTCATCTAATCATATAATGGCACAAGGAAAGTTTAATTACATGTTGCCTATTTAGACATTTGATTAGGTCACATAGTGTTTATGTGTCATTGAATAAATGATATCTAATTTTAAGCTCTTAAAAATTGCCGGTATCTGTTTTTGTTTTCTTCTATTTAATATCACAAGTCTTTCCTTGTCAACGGAGCGTGCCGCATAAAAATTTTGCGCCTTTCCAAGCAGTACAACAAATGGTTCTTCTTTACGCTCTTCTAAACGTCTTTCTTAATTAGTCTGTTTTATACGAAGCATTTTTGTAACGCTGTGCCTAAGTTACTTACTTATATTTAATCCTCGTCACGACTATACAGGATGCTAAAATAATATCGATAAAAAGACATTTAACAGGAAAATGTATTGCACACTTATGACTTTTACAACTGGCACACTACACTATATATCATACTTAGGCCATTTAAAAAAAATTCACGGTTTATCATAAAAATTTTCCCAAAATTCAGTGAGGGAGGGTGCTTTTTTTTAAGGTTTTTAACTGATATTTTTGTGGATAAACCGACACCGTTTCGACTAAAACTTCCCCATTAAACTTTCAAACTAAGTTTCGGTACGGCCAATCTATTTATCATGCATATTTTACATGCACTCTTCATCTCTTCAAGTGCACCAGAACTCAAACCTCGACTTTGCTTGGTCAATGACCAC
>JAOCNB020104040.1:0-11385 GCA_026546465.2 Palythoa caribaeorum | reverse complement strand
CACAAGACTATTATGCCAGGCACAGACTCTGGTAGGTTTTAAGCAGAAACTCGGTCAATAACAATATTTAAAATTATGTTTTATTTTAAAAATCTAATTTTATTATAATATTATTACGAACACTGCACCGCACAAGCACCAAACTTAACGAATTTTTAAAACCATGCACCTGAACAACGGCACACACTCATAAGAATCCTCACTAAGATGGAGATGAGTATAAAATGGAAGAAGAAGAAGAAGAAGTATTATATATCTCACTGCTGCCTGTAATTTTTCAAGCACAGGCTGTTCGTTGACCCAAAGAAGATTGCTGATGAGGTCACAGATCACCTTCGAAGTGACCGTTGTCAGCGTGGTTCCGCTGCAACGTTCCTGTGCGTGATTCTTCAACCGTACTGTAAAGGGTGCCTTCTTAATGAAGTGAGACAGCAAACCGCAGCACCTGGCGCAAGAATTTGGGTATACATCTTTTGTTGAAATATTTTTATGCTATATTCCTTATAATTTGGTTAAATGTTAAGTTTACAATATAAAATTCAGCAGTATTTTTTACCATTCATTGAAGATATCATTGAGATCAAAAGGAAATACAAAAGATAACTAGGCAACAGTGGTTTGTCTCAATCCGTAAATCATTTTATAACATAGATATGAGTGTTTTACTGGAAAATACGCCACTCGTACAAGTAACATATTTTCCATATCCTCACTAGTGAAGATATCGCTGACGTCATTCCTTTCTTCTTCCGAAAAGTTTTAAAACTCGCAAAATTATTTAAAAACAGATTTAAAGTACTTCCGAGATTTTCCTAAAATTTCCGAAGATTTTCGAACATTGCCGAAAACTTCCGAAGGTTTTCGGAATATTTTTAAAAACCCAAAAACTCATACGAAACGGTTTTAAATAATTACGGAGCTTCCATAGTTTCGGAAACTGTTGGATAGTTCCGGCGATTTCCTAAGATTTTCCGAAGACGTAGGCATCGCCTGACTGTGAAGATCTTATATATAAACAAAGAGAAAATAACATAGCACCTCGGAGATATCTATGTAATAAAAATATTTAGATATAACAGAAATATTTTTTCCACTCGAAGATAAACTTCATATGTTCGCGCCACCGTGTAATATCCTCCATTTATCAATACTTTTAGCCTCTTGCACCAAATGCCGTATTTTTTTTTTATATTCAAAGAGTACTAGTGTTGTTTTGAATATAACATTTTCAAAGTTAAAATATAAAACGGTACCCTTGTAGCTAACTTTATAATCCTTAACAGTTTTTTTAATATCATTTTTAAGTATTTTTCTTTCAAGCAAAATGTGAATTAGCAAGAACGTGTTTTTGCATTGCAGATTACACCGCAAACTGATTACAGTATCGTAATGATGATTCCAGAGGTAACATAATTTGTGCGATAGTATTTCGGTTTTTTCTTTGTTTGTTTGTTTGTTTGTTTGTTTGTTTGTTTGTTTCCTTCCTTCCTTCCTTCCTTTCTTCCTTCCTTCCTTCTATTTTTTTCTTCTTTTTATTATCGTTTTGTGTGGTTTTAGTGCCACATCTATCCCAAAGCTGCCCAAAACTCTCTTAATGGGCTGCGACGTGCCCTGGATATATGGTAGTGTGCAAAAGATGCTGGATGTATCTGACTGTTGGGATCTGCAGTGGTTGTCTTTCGTTTAGCTGCGTCGATAATAAAACGCTTTGGGTAGCCATTTGTTTCGACAACGTTAGTAACATGCTGTTTTTTTCGGCGCTCAGAATTGTTGGATAGGATCTTTTCCGCTCGGTCCATCGGTAATTTAACTTGCGCATGGCTGAATAATGTGAATTGAAAGCCAAATATTGTTCCGTGTGGGTTGGTTTTTTGTACACAGTTCCATACGAATGTTGTGGTTGAAACAACGCGCAAACTTTTACTTTTTACATTTAGCCCTGCAGGCTGATGAATGAGTCGCCAATCATTCTCCCGAAAGCGATAAAGAACCCAACAGAAATAAAAGGAATGAAAAATGCCAACGTAAGTCAAAAGGGTAACATAGAATTATTTAAAATAGACAAGATATTTAGTAAGGTAGCAATAAACTATAATGAAGGTCTGAGGACAACATTGCAGTCCATTCTTTTAAAAGTTTTAGTTGAGGCTCACAAATCTCCAATTATTTTTAGAGTTTCATGTAACCATCATGCACACGTTTCCATCTTACCAATGCTTTATTTTCTTCAGTTTTGATTCATTCAGAAATATTATCTTTTCAACGTCTTTTTGCTTAAGAACACTTGGATTGTGATCTAGGAGCAAGGCCCTGTCCAAAATTGTACATTTTTGTTTGAAGCTGCATACATTTCGATGCGTTTAGGCCTTCTGTTAGCACTGAGACGCTGAGCGTTTTTGGCGAAACCGCACCAATGTGAAAACGCTAGCGAAAGTAGATACAAATGAAAACGCATACATATTGTCTTCGTATGGACAGGAAACGCATCGAAATGAAAACGATTATGTCATCCATATCATGTGAGTAGTACCCAGGCTTTGGGTCCATGTGAAATCAAACATAGCGTCTCTTTTGAGCATGTGCACATTGTTTAACTTATGTCACACATACGAAATTTGGAGTTGTCGCGCGTTTTAGCATTTTAGTGTGGACAGATGAAAACGGTATGAAAACGGTAGTGTAGGCACGAATCGGTCAAAGCGTTTTCAATTTCGCCGAAAACGGAGCCACATGAAAATGCATTAGTGTGGACAGGGCCACAGTTTTCCTCTTTTGCAATATATAACCTTGCGTAGCTGTAATTTGTTTATCTAGGCGCTTTATTTAGTTACAGGTGAAGCAATAATAATTTGTTTGTTTTCTAACTTCAGCTAAGAGAAAGCGTGGCATGGTGTGAGTACCTGATGTGGCTTGAAAACGAGGTAAAGTATGATTATTTTCATCTAAACCAACACTATTACAAAAAAAAAATCTGTAAAAGGGTGATTCACGTTTTGTTTATGAACTTATTACTTGTAAAATGATATTTTGCATTTAATACAAGAATCACAACGTAATATATTTATGTTTGCGATATTTAGATATCCTCCAAGCATTCAAAGACCACAGAGATGCAAGCCGAAGAAAAACTAAACCAATTTAGGAAGTAAGTTATCAGAAAAGCGCATTTGTTCTAAAAAACGTATTTTTACAAAGCTCGCACTTATTTCTGATAATCGCACGTAAACAAAATTTTCTAAGAGTAAATTTGCGTTGATCTGTTTAAATGACTGAGTTCATCTCCAATGCAGGAAACAACAATACTATATAAGTCAAAGTTACGCAGCCATCTCTGGGTTTGGATCAACGAGTGCTGTTATCCACAGAATGTAAGTCAATTGCCAATAGATGTTTTTATGCCTTTTCATTTGACTCCAAGAGAAGCGGCGGCGACGTGAAGAGGCAGCTTTACAGCCAACCTCCGCTAGTGAGCAAATATTCGCTCTCTTGAAGCTGCAACAAGATTTACCGTTCTAGGGTTGGCCTTTTTAGCCATCAAAAGGCCAATTACAACAAATAGGAGATGGGAATAAATTCTTCCCAATTGATCTTCGTATAATTTTTATGAAGCATCCGCCATCATTTAACTCCATTATCTATATGACATTCCCGGCGGTTTTCCTATTTTGACTCGCGGTCCGTAGCAATTCATATTGGAACCTTGTATTGGGACCACGGTTTGTCTCATATTCAGGGTGTCCTGCAAGTGATAAGTTGTTTTGACGAGAAAAATGAATGGTAAAGTGAACAAGACATTTACCAATTATTAGTTCTAGAAATAGTTTGATGATTATTTTAAGTTTAACGCCGTAAATATAGAAGACAACTGACGTTTCGGACTGTAGTCCTTCGTCGGAGTGGAGTGTGTCGGAGATAAGTAGAGAGGTGGTCATATAATTTATTGAAACGTAAAGAACGATTACGCAATGAGAACAAAAGGAAATAAAGAGATAGAAATTTGTGAAGAAAAAAATATATGAAAAAAGACAAGAAGTCAAAAAGACAAAAGGGCCAGGAATGACAAGAGTCTAATTAAATGCAAAGCGTTCCTTTATCCCATTGGGACTTAAAATGCCTAAAGTGTGAATAAGTCGCATTTCTTTGGTTTTGCGACAATCGTCGCCGCCGTTGATGCGAGATAAGCCGAAAGCCATAAAATTAGAAAAAATTCTAATAATAATTCTAGAAATAGTTGTCCGAATTATTACTCCTGTAGATTTCTGGCCAACTTTAATTGATTTTTGTGACATAAGCATGAAATCTATCAAAAAGTGTAAACATTACTTCATAGGGCTATATTGGTTAGGTGACCGTACTGCGATGATCCTTTAATTATTTTTAAAAAATATTATTTCAATGTATCTGCTTGACTATGCATTAAAGTCTTACGTCAAATGTTTCTTTTTATCCCCTTTCCAGCGTGAATAACTTTACTAACACAATCATTACCGACGAAGATATTTATTTACTTGATTCAGGAGGGCAGTACCTGTAAGTATTGGAAAGATAAATAGGGAAACAATATTTTACATTTACAAAAAACTCCACAAACTTTGCATTGTGTAAGGTACTCCGGAATCGGGACTCCGCTAGACTTTTCCATTTGAAACCCAGAAGGCAGCATCAAAAATAAATACTCCAGCTAATGAATTCCCATTGGATGCACCTTACCAGTTGGTGAGATCCAAAATTCAACTTCAAGATATTGTAATTCAATGCTTTGAGTCCCGATTACTGGATCCTCTTCGCCGGTTTTTGGAACCCAAATTATTGATTACGGAATCCGGAATTACTAAGGCGAATTGCATAAGCCAGAAACTGATTACTGGTGGAATCAGGAACTGGCAGTATTGAATCATATCAACCGCAGCCTAGCAACAAGCCTTGCTTTCCATGCAGCTCTCGCAATCTGCCATGTTTCCGAGATTTCAAAAATATTCATGGCCCCAGCTTGTTCCCCATCAAAGTGCCCAAGAATGGTGACGCCGGGCAAACGTCTTACACGGGGGCGACAAAATGTTCCACATCAGGGGTAGAATTTTGCTTGTTTGTAATAGTAAAGACAATCTTACGCCCAAAAACCCCAGACTCGTTTAATAAGAGGAAAGGACAGATTTCTTAAATTGAACTACAGCGAACAAACAAAGTCTTGAAAACTCGGATTCCGTTTCGCTGTAAACTATACTGAAATCTAATGCACAGAGGGCATCAAAATGTGGTGAGATGAAAATGACGCAACTCGGTTTTATCTTCATTTCCTTTTAACTGCACTTTGACGTCATCTATGCATCCCCACAACAAAACGGAATTGTTAACCATTATTAGCTTTAAACAATGACCTGTTTGTTGAAGCTCTGAAAAATATTGCGTCCAAATATACCGATTGAATTTTAGCTTTTAGAGTTCTCCCAATTAGATAATAACCTTTGTTGTTTGATTGGAATATATTTACCAGTGATGGAACAACGGACACAACACGAACGCTACATTTTGGAACTCCGACGGATCATCAGAAGGTAGCAACAGCTTCCAGACATTTCTATTTTATTGAAATTACAAAGTGATTCTTAAGGTAACGATGTTATCTAAACAAATGCGAAAAAGAAGCCTGAAAAAAAAAAGGTTCAGGAACTCTGCTGGATTCAAACTTATGACCTCGGTAATATTAAGGTGCATGGCTCTACCAATTTTAATTGGTATTAAAAGTTGTACACCAATCAGGGTCATGCCGTGAAAAGGAGGATGGGCATGATAAAGTGATTTGACACACCACGTTATCCCGAGAGAGTGGCATTAGACACTTCAAAAGTGTTAATGAATCCTATAGAATATTTGACAACAAACCAGCTTCATATATGTGTCATTGTTCTTTTTGAGCCACCAATATTTATACGTTTTCGGAGCTCCTTCCTCAGCAAAACTGGCAAGCGGAATATAAAATTTTCATGCAGATGTCCATATAATATCAATATCAATTGTGATATTTGTTAAGCTTCGTCTCCAGGATTTTGATAAAAAAAACTTTAGTAAAATATAAATACCAACTATAAACCCAACACCTTCCCCACGGGACTATTATTGATAAATGCATTACGTGCAAAAAGATTGTGGTAAGCAAACTAAAGAAATTGAGATCAAAATCAGTCAAAGTTACAAGCAAGTAAACAGATTAATAATAACGCTGTTAGAACAATAACGTTGACATTATTGCCAGTATATCACATGTTTTTATTTCTAAGAATTTGACTTTTTGGGATTAGCTTTGTACTTGTAACAGTATTTTCAAGTAGACCCTTCCTTGTCACTTTTATTTAATGGCGTTTTCTCCCAAATAATTTTTGGGTGTTTCATTTTTTGGTATTTGCCTTTATAGGATATCTACACCCGGGTTTTGATAGGACATATTGATATTGCAAAAGCTGTGTTCCCTGACGACACGTATGGTAAGGTTACATTAAAGTGAAATACCTAGATTTCCCAAGTTTTTTTTTGTTTGTACGTCTTCCAAAGATGAAAAATCCAACTTAAATATGTAAAAACCAGCTCTCTTTTCTGTGCTCACTGATAACGCCATCACTGATGCGGCACTATTCTAATCATCTCCATCATCACTATCACTATCACTATCACTGTCATCATCATCATCATCATCATCATCATCATCATGTTATCATCACCATCGTCATCATCATCGTTATCATCATCGTCATCATCGTCGCCATCATCATCATCATCGTCATCATCATTATCATCACCATCGTCATCGTCTTAGTCGTCATAGTCATTATCATTATAATTATTGTTTTAAAATAGCTATCTAAATTTATTTCTATCAAGATTCTGTTTCTTTAATTTCCTAATCTGAGCACTGTGCAACATAGGGGAAGGTTCTTCTAATATATTGCCTGGTATTCTTTACAGTCACTAAGGCCCTGTCCACACTAATGAGTTTTCGCAAACATCCGCTTTCACTTTTCACTTGAAAACGCACATTGGACCACGAAACGGGCTTTGCTCGATAGTAGACAGATTTAGCAAACACGACATGATCCAAAAACACTACGTGAAAGTGCGCGCGCTGTTCTAGCTTACGTTCTGAAGAAGACGTCGCGTTGTCTTTGCTAAATCTGTGATTTCTCTACACTGCACATGCTCGAAACGATTAATGACGTAAGCGTTTTCGAAAACCTTTGTTTTCGCCCGTCCACACTAGTACGCTCCACCTCCGTTTTCAAAAACCTTCATTCTGGAACGCGTTTTCGTAAACCTCCGTTCTCCCTGACATCCACTTTTGTTTTCGATCGTGTTAGTGTGGAAGGAAGGCAAAAACGAATAAAGAGTATGAGTTTTCAAACAAAAACTCATTAGTGTGAACGGGGCTTAAATGAAAATTATAGGCTTGCAGCAAACAAATTCAAGTTGTTGCGAGACGTGATAACCAACAAGATTCGCAACAAAAATACATTTGAAAATGACTGAAACAAGTGTTCCGATATTTATCTCAAACATTCAAATTGGATCGGTACTTACAAATATGCGGATAATCAGAAAACACATCCAGGCCACTAGCTTTCTTCAAGATGGCGGCTCGTGCCGGAATTCGATTCCCCCGTTAAGGATTTTGGGAAGCACCAAGGACAATGGCGCACTGTCACAGGGAGCCCCGTAATAAAATCTTCTCCTCAAAAAATGTCGTGAACTTCACCAGTCTCAGCCTTGGAAAAAACGTATGTTGTAGGATTCTTAAATATTTCTGCAAGTTCTTGTAGTCTGGCGCGGTGTTTGTCATTTCTTACCCGTCTATATCTCCTTTTTGTTATTCGTGTCGTCGAAACGTTTCGGAAACTGTAGTGCCTTCTTCATGCGAGTCTATCGAGGTTTTTGTCCGATGTGTCCTAGTGAGTCATCTATGTGTTCTTGCATGTGGGATGTGTTTTCTTTTTTTTTTTTTAATTTTTAAATTAAAAAAATTGAAAGAAGATTGTTTTTGTATCTATATTTTGGATATGTATATGTACATCGCTTACATATAATTCTAAGCCTCATAATTTTATTTAATTAAGAAGTAAATAATTAGTAAATCAATTTTAGGAGTTAAGAAACCCTTGCAATTTTAATCATTATGGTCTGTGGAAACTTTTTTGTTAAAAGAAATATAGGAAACTGTCTAATTTCTTCCCAGGCCGCCAACTAGATATCTTTGCCCGCGAGCCCCTGTGGGAAATTGGCCTGGACTATCGCCATGGAACTGGGCATGGCATTGGCCATTTTCTTCACGTCCACGAAGGTAATTGTTCGGTGGGTTTTAGAAAAGTCGATGATTATTCACAACCCATAATCTCGAAACAGATCTACGGATGAAGAGGACTAAAAATCAGGTGGTAGCTTGTTGTGAGAATACAGATAGTAGACTATCGCCAGTTCTGTTCTTGCCGACATGACTTCGATACTTAATTGCAGTAGGGTCAAAAAAATTTCGTTATCTGTTTAGATTTTCAATGAATTCTCAATTTTTACATTTATTTTTCTATTTTCCTTTTAAAACTTCGTGAGCGGTTGAACCACAACTAATTACCTTACGTTTTATGCCATTCATTCGAAGCTGAGAAATTAGGATGGGAATCAAATAAATGAGTTAAGTTTGCTTAGAAAACGGTTAGATAGATTAAGAGCTTGTAGCATTGTAACGTTCAGTCTGTTAAATCGGTTGAGTAGAGAGCACAAGCAATCACACGACTTCACCATTCCCACCCAATTCATGTTTAAGATCGCCTACAAAGTTCAGACTCTTTTGGTAGGCATTGTACCGACAATGGTTCCAGTATTGCAACTGTTCAATTACCATGGAGTAATTACGGTTGTTCTCTGCTGTTACGATTGATTATTTCGTCTTCGTAATGGTAGTTTACAAAACTATGATTTATGGAGGAATAATGTATATTTATTATTCGCTAGTCACTACAACACGAATCGCCGTTTCATATAGTTTGATTCATACTATATTATTGTTACGAAATTTTGTTTACAAACATACGAATTATTAGAGTGTACAAAGACATAGAAAGTCAAAAGAAAGAACAGCTAGAAAAGTAGAAGGTAGAAACGTACGCGGTTGATCAAGATATATTTTTTGACACATTAATATATATCTAGGCACTGGATTGATATAGATTGCATAAAAGCGATAGCGCTTATAGTCATGTAAACTTTCTGTATTTATGTTTCCCTTTCCAGTTTTAAAACTTAGCAGTTGTTTATCTTTTCGTGCTTTGATTCGTGTTTTGTTTCTTTGCATTCTGCTCCGAAACACAGGACCACAGTGCATTGCACAAGGAATCCCCGTTAAGGGAGAAAGAGTTCTTCTTCCAGGGATGGTAGTTACTATAGGTATGGGTTACACTGTAATTTTAAAAGTTCCTGTATGGACTGAATTATAACAATTTAGTAGCAAGAATAAGAAAAAGAGAACAACTCTGAATGAACGAATAGTGCATGAGCATGCTGTTCATGCGATCCAATATATTGGCCACAAAGATCACGTGAGTAGCGGGCATTACCTATTGTAACTACACCTAGATAAAATGACCCTGACGATTACCTGTCGTGGACAGCTGTTTTGGTCTTGGGCATCATAAACACTCTCGAGGCAGAGCATTATCAAAACTCACCAACTGAGGCAAAACAAAGCCTGGAAGTGCTGGACTATCACTGCATGGTCAACTAAAACAATTTTTAAAACAGCTCCGTTCACTGAACGTTCGCGGGAAAACACAAAAAGCAGAGGTTCCTCAAGATGGGCCCACAGTAATTTATGGGCCCACAGTAATTGGCTCTCGGCTGTTGTGGTGTCCCTATCTACACCCATGTATATTTCATTATTTGTATGTTACATATTTTTTTTCTTTTATTATTATATGTCAATGTATCTTCGTAGACGAAGCTTAATAAATAAATAAATAAATAAATAAATAAATAAATAGATAGATAAATAAATAAATAAATAAATAAATAAATAAAAAAAGATGACTAACAAACTCCAATTCAACTACTTTTTATTAATATCCACAGAGCCAGGTTTTTATGAAAATGGCGCATTTGGAATCCGACACGAAACAGCTGTCACAGTTGTGGAGGTGAACACACCGGTAAGGGGTTTAACAGGCTGCCTATTTCTCTTTGTCTTGCTAAATGAGCCGGTTTTACAAATTATTTCAGTGGGTTGGATTTCAGTTTGATTTGGTATTTGATAATTTCATAACAAAGAAGGATATTTTAAAACAGATCAAGTGAATACAGATTGAGTTCGTTTTTCTTTGAACTCGAGTTATAGACATTAAAATAACGTTTGTAAACTAATCGTCAAAAACTAAGCGTTTCTCTAATTCAAACGTAGGAAGATTTTGAAAACAAAACTTACTTGAATTTGTCTGCGCATGTGTGCCGTTGTAAAGTAAGAAAATGACTTCACATCATGCGCGCTGTCCCAGCTAATCAGGCAAAAGTCTCCGTTGTTGGTTTTAACAAAACCTAGTTAGTTACGTTATGATACGACCCCCGCGGTTATGAACGCAATTTAAGTAATTGCGAAAGAGAAGCCTAAGAAAATTCAGGCTTCAACGGAATATAACCGCAGTAGAAATCATAATAAACCTAGTTAGCAAAAACGTGTTTTTGCGGTTTTCCAATATTGAACTCATTCATTTAATTAGAGGAAAAGAAGCTTTTTGAAATGTAGGAGACTCTAACTGTACATGAACATATATATGCCTTCAATCAATCAAATTTTCAATGTCAAGCATTGTAATTGTAGGTAATAATGCAATGAAGTTGTTTGTCCGAAAACCATCTTAAAAAAGTCAGACCCCAAAATGCGGTAAAGGGAATCACACCTTGATTCACCGCCCGGAAAAGACTGGTGACGAGTCTGAAAATTTAAAGATGTGACCTGTTACCAAACGAGCGATTTAGTGACTTAACCGTAAAAAGTTCGAAAGAAACTGGGGTCGGCAGGAATGAAAATCCCAAAACAAAAGTCTCCAATGACAATATCACGACCGATATCCAACAACACCTATTTTGCAAAGCACGATTCTAATAAAGAAGAGTTGATTATTTCTCAGACAAATGCTACGCTGTGCTATCAGTTATTTTGACATAAGTACCCTCGATTATTAGATAAACGTTCTACTCATCAGTTCCTATCCCCCCTCCCTCCTTTCCCCTTACTTATTAGTGTATCACTCTCTTAAAACTACTCCTTATTTATTTGATTGTAGATAATACATAGGTAGCTGACCCCACCTCACCTCCCCCTCCCCCTTCCACCTAATGGCTCTCATTCACCCC
>JAOCNB020104019.1:0-11385 GCA_026546465.2 Palythoa caribaeorum | reverse complement strand
GGTATTGTGCTATTCTGAGACGTACGGTATTACAAAAATGCCGTTATTCGGACTGGCACGTCCCCCGTTCTTACATGCTCTTTATCAATCCTAAGATCCCTCTGGAAGAAGGATGTTGGCCTCTTCGTTAATAGTTGATTCTCTCTTTTTTGTAGATCTTACAATGTAACGGACATAGGATGATGCGCCATCCGATTCATCATTTTCATTTGGAGAACATCTGCCTTCACGCCTTTGTACACTACAGTTACTCTAAACACTTCGGCCATTGTTTCAATCCTTCTCGGTTTTATTATGACGGGACTGCACTTGACAGGACTGCACTGCACTGCACTGGACGGGACTACACTGAAATGGACTGCACTGCACTGTACTGTACGGGACTACACTGCACTGCACTGGACTACACGGCACTGGACTGCACTGGACTACACGGCACTGGACTGCACTGGACTACACTGCACTTGACTGCACTGCATTGGACTGCACTGGACTACACTGCACTGGACTGTACTTCACTGGACTGCACTGGACTGCACTGGACTGCACTGGACTACACTCCACTGGACTGCACTGCATTGTACTGCATTGGACTGCACTTAACTGCACTGGACTACACTGCACTGGACTGGACTACAATGCACTCGACTGCACCGGACTACACTACACTGCACTGCACTGGACTGAACTGGACTACACTGCACTGGACTGCACTGGACTACACTGTACTGGACTACACTGCACTGGACTACACTGCACTGCACTGAACTGGACTACACTGCACTGGACTGCACTGGACTGCACTGCACTGGACTGAACTACACTCCACTGGACTGCACTGCATTGGACTGCACAGCACTACACTGCACTGGACAACACTGTACTGGACTGCACTACATTGGACTCGACTGCACTGGACTACACTGCACTGGACTGGACTACACTGCACTGGACTGCACTGCACTGAACTACACTGCACTGGACTGCACTGGACTGCATTGGAGTACACTGCACTGGACTGAACTGCACTGGACTGAACTGCACTGGACTGAACTGCACTGGACTACACTGCACTGGACTACACTGCTCTGGACTGAAATGGACTGCACTGCACTGCAATGCAATGGAATGGACTTCACTGGACTGCCGTGGACTACACTGCACTGGACTGAAATGGACTGACTGCATTGCAATGCAATGCAATGGAATGAACTGTAATGGACTGGACTGCACTGGACTACACTGCACTGCACTGGACTGAACTGGACTACACTGCACTGGACTGCACTGGATTGCACTGGATTGCAGTTTACTGCACAGGACTACAATGCACTGCACTGGACTACACTGCACTGGACTGTACTTCACTAGACTGCACTGGACTGCACTGCGCTGGACTACACTGCACTGGACTGGACTGCACTCGACTGAACTACACTCCACTGGATTGCACTGCACTGCAACGGACTACACTGGACTGGACTACACTGCACTGGACTGCATTGGACTACACTGCACTGGACTGCGCTGGACTACACTGCACTGGACAGCACTGGACTGAACTGCACTGGACTGAACTGCACTGGACTACACTGCACTGGACAACACTACTCTGGACTGAAATCGACTGCACTGCACTGCAATGCAATGGAATGAACTGCACTGGACTGCCGTGGACTACACTGCACTGGACTGAAATGGACTGCACTGCACTGCACTGCAATGCAATGGAATGAACTGTAATGGACTGCACTGCACTGCACTGGACTACACTGCACTGCACTGGACTGAACTGGACTACACTGCACTGGACTGAACTGGACTACACTGCACTGGACTGTACTGGATTGCACTGGACTGCACAGGACTACACTGCACTGCACTGGACTGCACTGTACTGGACTGCACTGGACTACACTGCACTGGACTGTACTTCACTAGACTGCACTGGACTGCACTGCACTGCGCTGGACTACAATGCACTGGACTGGACTGCACTCGACTGAACTACACTCCACTGGATTGCACTGCACTGCACCAGACTACAGTGCACTGGACTGCACTGCACTGCAATGGACTGCACTGCACTGCACTGGACTACACTGCACTGCACTGGACTGCAATTGACTGCACTGCACTGCACTGGACTGCAATGGACTGCACCGGACTACACTGCACTGCACTGGACTGCAATGGACTGCACTGGATAACACTGCACTGGACTGCACTGGACTACACTGCACTAAACTACACTGGACTGCGATGGACTACACTGCACTGGACTGCACTGGACTGCACTGCTCAGGACTGCACTGGACTGCACTGGACTGCACTGGACTGCACTGGGCTGAACTACGCTGAACTACACTGGACTGCATTGGACTGCACTGCACTGCACTGCACTGGACTGCACTGGACTGCACTGGACTGCACTGGACTGCACTGGACTGCACTGGGCTGCACTGGACTGCACTGGACTGCACTGGACTGCACTGCACTGGACTGCACTGGATTGCACTGGGCTGCACTGGACTGCACTGGACTGCACTGGACTGCACTGGACTGCACTGGGCTGCACTGGGCTGCACTGGACTGCACTGGACTGCACTGGACTGCACTGGGCTGCACTGGGCTGCACTGGACTGCAGTGCACTGGACTACACTGGACTGCACTGCTCTGGACTGCACTGTACTACACTGAACTGCCATGGACTACACTGGACTACACTGCACTGCACTGGACTACACTGGACTGGACTGTACTGCACTGCACTGGCTTGCACTGGAGTGCACTGGACTGCACCGCACTGCACTGGGGTACACTGGACTGCACTGCACTGGACTGCACTGGACTACACTGGACTGCACTGGACAGCACTGCACTGCATTGGACTGTACTGGACTGAACTGGACTGGACTACACTGGACTGCACTGGACTGGACTACACTGGACTGTACTGGACAGCACTGCACTGCTCAGGACTGGACTACACTAGACTGCACTGCACTGTACTTTACTGCTATGGACTGGACTGCACTGGACTTTGACTACACTGCACTGCACTGCACTGTACTCTACTGGAGTAGACTGCACTGCATTGCATTGCCTACACTGGAATGCACTGCACTGGACTGGACTGCACTGCACTAACCTGACCCCTGAAAAACACGGGCTCAGTCCGCGATCCATAAAACACGGACTCATTCCTCGGTTTATAAAAAATGGACTCGGTATAATGTGATTTACATACATTTTTCATTTTTAATCATCGGGAGTGTTGGTCATCCATTTGACACTTGTACAAAAGGTTAAACTTGTGAAATTTTAATATTCCAGATTAGTATATTAAAGAATTTGTCGAAGAAATACATGGTCGAAGTTTTTATTTAATCGTGTTTAATGGGATCACTAAAGCTAATTTCTAAGGACTTGAATGCTAAGAAAATGGTTCCTTATAATTAAATCTGTTTCAAACTCAGGTCTTCAAGCACCTTTTTATTTGCGTTTTCTAGGACTGTGTTCTCTGAAGAACAGAATAGTGAGGTCCGCTTCAAACGGTCGCACTTCTGCCGTGTCGAATTCAATTCAATTAAGAACGGTCAAGTCCAAATTAAGTGCGACTTTTGTTTCAAACGTAGAAAATTGTCGCACGTTTTGCAGCTCGCAATTCATTGTACGTTGTTATATTACTGTTTGAGTTATGGATGGCCATAAAATATGAAACATGATATTCATACATTGAATTTAACATGGCAAAAGTGCGACCGTATCAATCAGTGTCGAACTTTTGTCGGAGATGCGACAAAGTTTATCGCATGTTCGACACAAATTTACCCTGGGTACCAGAGGCAAACTCACTCTTGGAATAATGGAAAATATACGCCGGCGAAAGGAGCGTGAATTTTCGCCGTATATTTCAGAAGCGAGTTTGTCTCTGGTACCCAGGGTAACACAACTTCGACATGCCGAATCTAATTGCTTCAAACGTCGAATTTCTGCCGTATTTCTTCTGCATCTAAGCAAAGTTCAGAACCGAATTGAATTCGACACGGCAGCAGTGCGGGTGTTTGAAGCGGGCCTATAACAGCTTATATTATCTCCTACTTCATCTCCAAGGGCTCTGCCATTTTCATCATTTCAATTCAAAACAGAGGTGCTCTTCAGAAGTTTGCAATACCTACTATTTTTACTTTTTTATGTTATTTTTAAGCCAAGGAAAATTTTTATCTGATAAAAATTTTCGTTTCATACAACTGTTGTCACTGTTTTGGGCT
Source organism: Palythoa caribaeorum (assembly GCA_026546465.2). NCBI lineage: Eukaryota > Metazoa > Cnidaria > Anthozoa > Zoantharia > Sphenopidae > Palythoa > Palythoa caribaeorum. Next base: position 7,110 of record JAOCNB020104019.1, on the reverse strand, counting down.
TTACCTGACGAGAAAGTGTTTTTTTAATCCAAAAGGTGATGCCGTTTAAATTTTCCAGCAGCAGCAATTAAAATTTAATAATTTGCGCTTACTTGAAGCAATGCGTGCTTTTTTATAAGATCAATATTTTAAGAACAATGATGCTCAAATTTACCAAAATTTAAGAACAATTTAAGAACAAGCTCAAGCTGAGTCTTGATAACTAGAAAAGTTTTTGTCGTAGGAATTGACTAAAACGTAGCGGTACAGCATAAAACATAAAAAGATTAACTGTAAGATTGTTCAACAAACAAAAGGTAGTTCGCCTTTAAATTCAGCTGTACAATATACAAGTGGCGCAAGGCGTTTTATTTTCCAATACGTACCTTGTTTTATTTTGTTTTTTCTTCATTAAAAACCGCTCACAAATATAAGAATAATTTAAGAACAAATTGAGGATGAAATCGCCAAAAAAATTAAGAACAATTAACCTCGGCAAAATTTACTGGCTCTTATAAAAGAAAGCATCTATTCTTGAAGAAAGTCTGTTGGAGTATGACAAACTTTGTCATTGTATTTACATGGGGTTACAATAGAGAGTCATTTGCAGGATATCTAAATCTAAATGAGTCAAAGATCATTCACAGTTTATATTTTTTGGTAGTCTTAGCATGTCTATGTAAAACAGATTAGTATTTGGAATACAAATTATTTCTTGTGAATTGTGAATCATGAAGCGTGAAAATCTGTGAAATGTTTGTCTCATTTTGGGAAAAATCATGAATTGTGCCAAGACCGCCACTTACCGCCCCCAATATCGTTACCAAACATCATGAAAAATATTATGATGCAATCATGAATTTAAGGTCTGTTAGCAAACTACCTGTCTCATCAGTGAATCCAATCTGACTAACCTCTTTGCGGCTGGTTCCTGCCATAAAGTAAATAGCATCCTGTTTTTCTTTCATTCTCTCCACATACTCAGCCAGGCTGGTCATATCTTTCTCAGAGTTTGATGAGAAGAAACGAAGCAGTTTAGCAAGACGGGTTCGGTTGGAGTGGTCCTCCATCACACCTAACTTGATGCTGTCAACATAAAATTCAATCAAATTAAAATCATAAAGGAATCTGAGAAAAATGTCTAAACCTCACTTTCAGTTATCAAAAACCTTGAAGGCAAACAATGCCAAAAAAGACTGGTCCCTAAGTATGTTCTAAGACTCTATAGCACCAAATTTGAGCCAATCTACAAACTGATTAAATACAGACTGCAATTCAGTGTTCATTTAAGCAATGACTATAATTTATACTTGGCTAATTACAGAAACTTAATCAAGATGGAAAGTCAGTGGATTGTTAGATGTTGTAAATTGTAAACGTACTTAGTGCTGAACTCTTTCCAAAACTTTTCCATGTATTCATCCTTAGGGATTTTCTTGATCATGTCCAAAGCTTTGCGAACTAGTTTCTTCTTGATGACCTTCAGAAGTTTGTGCTGCTGTAGCTGTTCACGAGACACATTCAAAGGCAGGTCATCAGAATCCACAACTCCCTTGATAAATGACAGGTATTTTGGCATCATCTCCTCAAAGTTATCAGTGATGAAGACACGTCGCACATAGAGTTTGATATTGTCTGTTTTCTTTCCATATTCTGAGAACATGTTGTGAGGAGAAGATTTTGGGACAAAAAGGATGGAGCGGAAGGTAACTTCTCCCTCAGCAATGAAGTGAGTTCTTGCTAAAGGTTCATCTGATTCCTGTCCAATGGAGAATCACAAAATTTTAGTCTTTAGTCTCTTTCTCAATTTGACTAAACAAATCTAATTTATCCCATCCCTATTCAATCAAATATGAACTGGTATATAGAATAAAGTTATAGACCATATTCATAAAAGGTAGCAATTTGAATGTTCTTTTGTCTACATTCAAATTAGCCCTACTTGCCTCATTTTGGGTAAGAAAATCTTTTGAACGTTTAACTAAAGAACGAGGCTAGTAGGGCAAATTTGGATGTAGACTTGTAAAAGAATATTAAAATGCTGCCATTTATGAACAGGGTCCATAGACTGCCATAACTTGAAGTAACAATAGCATCATTACTTTCTATTTTGTTCCTGTGATTTGTCTTAGTTATGATGTGATGGTGATGATGATAGTAAGAATGTTGATGATGACTGCAGGGATAATAATTATGGAGTCTCTAAAATCCCTTAAATGTACCTGTACCAACGATTCATCATTTCCTGGCTTGTGAACATTGAGTGACAACACATTTTTGGATTGGAACAAACAATAAAACCAGTTAGGAGGGTAATTTTACCTTGGTAAATGATTTATAGAATGCACTGTATTCATCATCCTTGACCTCCTTGGGTTTCCTGGTCCAGATCGGCTTATTGGTATTAAGCAGTTCCCAGTCCCATACAGTCTTCTCAACCTACACACACAAAACAAAAGAGACACGATAATGGATTAAAAACAGTTTATAACTTTTTTATTCTGTGACAGTGTTTCATGTTGAAGTGAATGTATTGCCCTTTTAGACAACCTAACAACATTTAGATCCATCTCTTGTGTCAGGGTGATAAAGGGGTTATTTTGCTATCCATTATTGGTGTCAAAAAAAAGTTTGTAATCCATTATTGGGTGCAATCGATCTGCTAATGAGTCCAAAATAAGCCTGTGATCCATTATTGCCTTAAAACCAAGTTTGTGATTCGTAATTCTATCAAAAATCTCTTATTGTGATCCTTTACAGCATTCGAAATAAAACCGTGATTTGTTATCTGGAACCCTCTTTATCACCCTGTTGTGTGCACCAGACTGTTAATAGTCTGACCCAGTTCCTATGCAGTCTTCCCATTATTATGTGGGGTTTGAGTTTGAAATTTTTATCAACTGGTCAAGAAGCCATCCCCATGGGGGGAGGGGGAAGGAACTCAGGTTGACATAATGGTGAATCATTCACAACTCCCTCCTTTGTGGCCTGGTATGAAATCCTGGGCTTCAAACATAGTCAATCTATCAATATCTAACTTCTCCTTACATAAAGGAATCGATCAAGAGGAATAAGGTTTGGAAGTTGAAAACCAAATTTTACCAAACTTTTTATATAGAAAGTATGGAGCTCAGTTGGGAGAATTTACCAGTTCACGTCATTTGTCTTGTTTGGGACTTAAAGGGTTAAGCCAAGATCTGAGCCCTCAAGTTTAAATCTAAGCCTCATGTGAGGAAGAATAGGCTCATTAAGGCATGCACATAAAAAGTTTATTTAGGTTCATTTTTGGTTAGGAATGAGTAACAAGATAGTGTTATGTGGGAGTTTAACTGTTCATGCTACTGGTAACTTGTCACAATTAAAATGAGTCCCTTCATTGAATTACTGTTCAAAGTTTAAGAGCTGTTAATTTTGACCAACTGTAAAATCTGCTTAATTAGTAATTAAAAATATGTCCCTCGAAATTTCTTAAAATTTTTTTTGGAGGGGTGGGGGGAGGGATTATACAAGAGGGGACTTACTGGAAACTTGGAGCTCTTGAGGTGGGCTTATTAGAGCATTTAGGGTAAATAAAGTTTTTATTTGATACTTTTTAGACGTAAACAAATTACCTTTTTGGTTTTGGGTTTTTTCTCCTTGTCTTCATCCTTTTCTTCCTCAACCTTTGCGTCATCATCATCTTTATCTTTCTTTTCTTCATCTTTTTTGTCCTCTTCTTTCTTTTCTTCTTCTTCCTTCTTCTCCTCCTTCTTGTCCTCAGTGGCTTCATCTTTCTTTTCAGCAGCCTCTTCTTCCTCAATGGGTTCTTCTACAGTCTCAGTTTTACTTGCCCACAAATAGATGTTGAAGTTGATAAACTGACTGTATTTCTTAATCAAGGTCTTGATGGTCTCTGGCTCAAGATAGTCACGAGCTTCTTCCTTCAGGTGCAGGCTACAAAGATGAATTCAATGAAACACTAGTTAATAATAATAATAATAATAATAATAATAATAATAATGCATCAATTTGCTGTTTCTTGTCAGTTCCTGTACGAGATCTGTGCCAAGGAAAAGATTCAACATTTTCATGTAAAGGAAAACATATTTTCCCAGCCTTTGTTTTAGAAAATCTCTTTTCTACCTAAAAAGCAGTTTCTTTAAAATGATTCTAATACAACATCAAAAATTAATCACCTTAATCTAATTTTTCTAATTATCGCTCACTTTGACTTTCATTAGCACATCAGAAACAGTAAAAACTTGCCAACCCTTGTTCTTTTAACTCTTCTGAGGAAGCGATAACACTCAAAATGTCTTTAACCCTTTCCTGCCTGAGACCCCGAAATTGGGGTCCCTGCAGCTGCTTTTGAAAAACGTGCCTTCACAGAACAATAGTAAATCAATTGGCATTCTACAGCTATGAAAATGTATTAACAACTTTGTGTTGATTTTGGTAAACATTTTGAATTCAATATCATGCACAACAAACCTGATTGTTGTTCCTCTGCCCAGTGTGGGACCTCTTGGGTCTTCACTAATGCTGAATGAGGCTGCATCTGATTCCCAGATATATTGCTTGTCGTCATTGTGTTTGGTTGTCACAATTACTCTGTCAGCAACCAGAAACGAGGAGTAGAAACCAACACCAAATTGACCAATCAGATCTGACATCTGCTCTGATGACTTGCTCTCCTACCAAACCAATAACATTAATTTTGTCTTAAAGCTAAATTTTTTATTTTCTTTTTTTTAAAATTAAATTTAGGTTTTATCGGCACTATATATTACTCCATTGTCTTTACAAACTGGAAACTGGGTAACTGTTAGAGTTGCTCATTTCTACTTATTCTATTTTATGGACATTATCATTTGAGCCAAAAAAACAAAACAGCAGACTTCTTTTAAACTCCACAGTCTGTACTAATAATTAAAAGTCAATATCGTAAATTTAAATCTTATACGTGGACACATCTATGCAACCAACTTTATTTGGAAATTCTTAACACAATACATTGTTCTCCATTCTGCATGACTGCTAAGTACCTCAGTAGCTTGGTGGTTAAAAACAAATGCTAGCACATTTAATAAATCCATGAGTGAAAACAAGGACTTAGTTAAACATTAATGCATTGCTGCACCAAATTACACTTCCGGTCAACCACAATTAATTACATTTGACTTTTGATTCAAATATCCATAGGGCATACGAAGTACAGGTCACAAATAGATGTAAATGTTTTAAAGGACTGCAGTATAAAAATTAAAAGCAACTTAAGTTCATTGATACACAGGTGTGAACAAAATTATCTGCCAAAAACAAAATTAGTTTGTACAACTGAGAGTACCAATTTACTCACCGAAACTTTTTGGAAGAATTCACTAGTTCCTGACTTGGCAATAGTTCCCAAGTGCTTGATCAAATCTTCTTTTGTCATTCCAATGCCAGTGTCTGTCACATGAAGTACGTTGTTGTCTTTGTCAGCTTTGATCTTAATTGAGAATTCTTCAGTAGCAGCAAGTGCCGACTTGTCTGTTAGAGATAGGAATCGTATCTTGTCCAGGGCATCTGAGGCATTAGAAATAAGCTCTCGAAGGAATATCTGTTGCAAGAAATACAAAATAGTATATTGTTATACAAAGAAACATTGTATTTCTAAAAACAGGGGTTGAAATAGCAGTAACCCAAAGGCTACCAGATTTCTCTTCATGCAACTAAGTTGAAACATCTTAGAGCCCACAAGATTTCTCAATGTTTTTGTGTTCAAAGCAATTAATTATAGAATCCATAGCAATCATTCAGCTGAGTTTTGTACAAATAAAGTGTTTCATATTGATACAATGCAACACTTTCTATTCTTTATGAAACTTGAAGCTAAAAGCTGTAGAATTTATGAACTCTATGCTTGCATTTGGCCATTTTTCATCAACAAGGCATTCTGAACTGTGAAACATGAAGTGCCTGCCAATGCTTCATCAGAGTGTCATTGTCCTTGAGAACTTTGCTTGACTATTTTAGAGACACTAGAATTGCTGATTTTGGACTATTAAGCTTTTAACTTGGCTTTTATCTCTTTCATCTGAAGCAATTTACCAACATCTCACTTCTACTTACATACCACATCTGCTTGTGTATAAGTTGAGGTTTTGAGGCATGAAAATTGGACAAAAAAATGACCTCAAATTATACCTGGGCAAAAAATAAAATGGCATACATATACACAAGCAAAAAAAAAACAATTATTATATCGTACTGAGAAATCAGGAATTGATCAAGTGGAATCATCTGCAGAACTTGAAAAGCAAAATTCTCCCAAACTGCTAGTGTGGAAAGTGTTAGGGTTTGGTTAATGGGAGAATTTAGGGTTACAAAAGTTGTTGAACTGGCTCCACGAACTTTTTTATTTCAACTCCTGAAAAACATCCGGACACTGAAAACTTGTAAAAATTGTAAGATAAAAAGACACTAGTTTGACCATACCTCTTTATTTCTGTACAGAGAATTGATGATTAATTTCATCATTCGGTTCACTTCAGCCTCAAAATTATGTTTTTCAGCTTTGTCCCTAATTTCTTTCATTTGAGCTACACTCAGACCATCTAATTTGATAGCTTCTTCTTCCCTCTGTACAGCTTCGTCATCCGTCTTTGACCCATCTCTACTTTTACCAATATCTTCCTCTACTTTGGGTTCTGATTCAGCTTCACTTTCGGCTTTCTTTTCATCATCTGCTAAACAAGCTGCCAAAAAAAAGAAAACTTGCTTTGTTCAGGGTTGCCAATATTTACTGGATGTGAAAATCAAGGACTTTTCCAGGACTTTCCAGTGCCTTTTTAAGCAAATCCAAGTCTGGACCTTCTCTATCAAATAAAACTTGAATGCTTTACACATTTTGTTCAAAAATCAGTCCAACAATACACATACCATATTAACAAGCTTTAGAAGATTTGTTTCTGGACAAGAATCAAGCCTCCCAGAGTCCCAGTTTTTGTTTTAATATACAACATTTTCACATCAAAAATATTTTAACAGAATGCTTATTCTTAGTAATTTTGAAAGTTGAGAAAGAAATTTTTGGCCCATTCCAGGATTTTCAAGGACCATGACCCAGATTCAAAGACTTTCCAGGGCCCGGAACTTATTTTTCACAAT
>JAOCNB020103995.1:0-11388 GCA_026546465.2 Palythoa caribaeorum | reverse complement strand
TTGACCAATCAGAGAAAAGCGCTCGTTAGCTGCAGTTGTCATTGATATAAGAATTTGTTGTTAGTGAAAATATTTTTACTGGGTTGCCTGTGGCAATCCAGTCTAAAAATGGGCCTGGTTTTTTCAGTGGTGTCCGTTAGAAATTGCAATTTTTGCGCAAGAATGTCTAATATTGGTTAACAATGACGTCATGCGTTTTACGATTGGATGGCTGGGACGTCAACATCACATGACAGGCGAGTGCGGGCCTGCTGGGTTCCTTTCTTTGTGTGCAACAAGAAGCGTTGTAGTTTTGGAAAAGTTATCGGAGGCGCGTTGTTGAATATAGTGTTTGTGATCTGCAGACATGTGGGCTGCAATTATCCTTAGATTTATCCTTGGAACGCTCAAACTGCTCACAAATGCACACGCAGCTCGTGGTAGACTCACACTTCTAAAATATGTTTTTGAGCGGTTTCGGAATGGGTCGCTCGTCCACGAGCTTGTGAAAGCAATGCCAATGAAATACATGAGATACGGTAGATACACAAAAGAACTTACAAACGAACTTACAAATGAAATTACAAATGAAATATCAGTTAAGCAATGTAAATACCGCAACTTAAACCCAGATGTGCAGAAGAACAACAATTTGAGCGAAGTTAATTATGATGAAGTGCAGACAAGAAACGCCATGTTGAAGTTATCAGAAAACAGCAGTACTCGAAACGAATTTCCCAACAAACAGGTAAATATTACTGTTATTTATTTTGTTTGGATTATTTTGCTCAACTTAATTGTGTTTTTCAGTAGCTATATATTAGTTAGTCTACCTACATTGTTCGTGGTATCAACTGTCATGCTTTTATATATTATTCGCATTGTGTACAAAACAATTGATAAAGCTATAACAAATACGATCAATGACTGTAATATCTTCGAAAAAGCAGAGCAGTTATCTCCATTGTTATACGTTGAAGTTGAAGAACCGACAAGTTTTCCTAGATCTCGATATGCGCAATTTATTTATTTTGAACGTGCAAGACGGCGCCACCATAATCGTGTCGATCGTGAACCGAGTAGAATTCCTGTGAAGTGGCTAGCACGTGCTCTCGGAAAAAGCAGGAAAATAAGAAACGCTGTACGAAAATATATTAGGAAAAACGTCCTGAAGTCTTCTCAAATTCATCTATATACTTCGAAGGCAGCATTTACTCGTAAAGAAGGTTATAAAAACCATGCAAGCAAAGGCAAAGTAAGAAAACGCATTGATGGAAAAACTCGTAATAGACATACACATAGTCGACGGTGTCGAAATAAGAGGGCTCATAAGCAAACTGTTCAATTTGTTGAAACTATTACATCAGACCATTCAAATATATATCAAGTGCATTCAGTCGGACCAGTGTACAAAGATTGTAATCACAGAGTAAAACATAAAAAATTCAAATTATCGAGGGATATAGAAAAAAATCCTGGCCCAGTGTTTGTTGATGCGACCAAAACAATTGTGGCACCTTATAGTCAAGGTAATGTTGCGTTATTTGGTCTAAATGCTGGTTCCCAGTGTGCAGCCATGGCTCTTACATCGCTAATATATAACCACAGAAATGGAATCAAATCTTCGTTAGATTTAATCAATATCATGAATATTGGCAATGAGTTGTATTCTGGTTTATCTAGACTTTCAAGACAGACTTTTTTAATGTTAACAGAATTGCCTGAGATGGTCACTGTTTTCAATACCAATTATAAACTTCGCTATAGTTCCAGTTACACTGGTACTGTACAAGGCACCAGTGCATTGGTCGATTACAATTTTTGCATGCCCTTGGATACTGCCATAGAAACTTTACTAGAAGAGAATTTCAATGCATTTCTTTTAACCATAGAAGCTAATACTGTGGGCATTTATTGCAGTGTAGAAGGTAAATACAAAATATTTGATTCACATGCTAGAGACCTTTGTGGTATGATTCATTCCCAAGGAACGTGTGTATTGTTAGAATTACAAACCTTGAATACATTAGTCAATTATATTCAAGCATTTTATAGATATTCAAATGCTCAGTTTGAATTGAAAGGTGTGCATATCACTGAAATGCAGTATGAAATAAATGATATTCATCACCAGTCAACAGTTACAAATAAGCAAGTTGTCACAACTCAGATGATAAATACTGCATTGAAAACTAATGTTAGAGCCTTGAAATGCTGTTGTGCCATATCATTTTATTGTATTTGTTATTCTCTTATTAAAGCTTGTGGGTACTGGAACTCACAGACCCTAGATTTAATTGCTGAACATGGAAGAATGTTTTATCAAGAAAAGCTCAAGGCTGACAAACAACTTAATATCAATGATTTTCCAAGCATACTTCAAATTTATGATGCAGATATTCATATCGCCTTTACATTAGAAAAAAATGGAGTTATCTGCTGTTCATCTGTAAATAGCAAACTATTGCTACACAATTTAATCACTGACAACATGATAGGTAATACTGGATTTTTAATGTGGATTGCAAATTTGTGTACAAGTTGCATTTTTCAACACAACAATTTGAAAAGGAAAAATGCTTGCAAGTATTATGTAATAGTATTCAATGACAGTGGTGATGCTGAGAAGTTTCAAAGTATTAAAGATACAGATTCTCTTGTTGAAATTTTTTTCAAAATTGTTCAAGAACAATTAAATTGTAATGAAATTGAGTATTGCTTGAAATTTTTATCTTGTTCAGGTAATTTCTTGAATCACATCAGACAAAAAGTGAAAAGAAAATATGCATATTACGCAATTAAAGATTCAAAGGCAAAAAGAAAAAAGAAGCATGGTAGAGAATTAAATAGTAATGAGAAGCAAAAGCTTTTAATTGAAAGGGCCCAGAGTTATAAATCAATGAACCTTGACAGAAAAGAAAAAGCGTTGTCAGATAGAAAAGAATGGAGTAAAAATTGGTATGCATCTCTTGATCATAACCAAAAAGACAAACTTCTGTCTAAAAGAGCAGAATGGTACAAATCACTTGACTGTGCTGAAAAAGTGAATGTCATATTGCATGCAAGGTCCAATACACAGGCAGTCAGAGAGCTAAAACAAATTGAGGCATCAGATTTGAATCACTGTATATCAGTTTTCAAAAGTAAAATCAGAGATGGTCCATATTATATTTGTTCTGTTTGTAATAGAACTCTTTACAGGAAAACAGCTTTTTGTTTGAAAAAACATAAATACAACATTCAAAACCTTCTCACTGATATTAGGTCATTTGATGGAAAACAGTACATATGTGGAACAATACATGTCACTCAAAAGCTTCACAAGGAAAAGTGTCAAGTCAGGCTGTTTGCAACAGACTAGAAGTTCATGAAATACCACAAGAACTATCGGAACTGGAGAAACTTGAGCAGATACTAATAGCACAAAGAATTGTGTTTGAAAAAGTAGTCGTTATGCCAAAAGGTCAACAGAAAAAGATAAAGGGTGCAATCTGTAATGTACCAGTTGATTGTGATAAAAACTGCAATAACTTGCCACGCCCTCCTGAAAGATCTGGTATTATAATGTTAAAACTTAAAAGGAAACTGGATTTTAGAGGACATGTTTATTTTCAAGCAGTCCGACCTCAAATGATATTAAATGCGCTCAACTGGCTGAAAATCAATAATCACTTATATAGCAATATTAATATTAACATAAGTAATATTGATGATATATTGATAACACTGCAACATGATGATATAATCTGAGACACCAATGTATCTTTCAGTGATGAAGGTGAAAATCCAACCGATGAAGGTACGATGAATAATAACACAAATAATTGTAACTGTAGTAAAGAGAATGATGCTGATGGTGCATCTGATGATGAGGAAAATGAAGATCCTTTAAATCAGTATAGAGCGCCTACACATGAAACATGCTTACAGTCTGTAATACCAGATTATCCTGTAACTGTTGAACAACATGAGAACAGAGCATTGGGAAGTGAAGTGTATAGTATTGCCCCAGGTGCAAATAAACACCCAGTATCTTTCATGATGGATAGACACTGTGAAGAACTAGCTTTTCCGGTTTTGTTTCCCAAAGGGCAATTTGGTTACACTGCTGAACGACAAATAAAGTTGTCACCAGTAAAATATTTTAATGCAAGGTTGTTGCATTACAGTGGAAGATTCGCAACAAATCCTGAATATCTTTTCTTTGCTCAGTTCATTATTGAACAGAAAAAAGTATCAGATAGCATCAATATTGCTTTGAAAAAAATTCATGGCCAGCCCATTACTGCTTCCCAAATAAGAACAAATATGCAAAACTTACAAAATCTTATTTGTCAGGATCAGGCTTATTTGTTTTTAAGACAAATTCCTGGTACACCACCATATTGGCAAAAATTCATGTATGAAATAGTTGCTATGGTCAAACAGCTTGGAATACCAACGTGGTTCATGACATTGTCTTGTGCTGACCTTAGATGGCCTGAGCTCTTCCAGATTATTGCTAGAACACAAGGCAAAAACCTCACAGATGATCAAGTTGATGCTCTGTCTTACAATGAAAGGTGCTCAATGTTGAATTTAAATCCAGTTGTTGTAGCTAAGCATTTTCAATATAGAGTAGAGACATTTTTCACTGAAGTTTTACTTGCCAAGGCAAATCCAGTTGGTAAAATAGTGTACTATGCACTACGCATTGAGTTCCAGATGAGAGGCTCTCCTCATTTACATGCATTGATATGGACTTCTGATTGCCCCAAACTAGCACCAGAGACCAAGCAAGATTACATAGACTTCATAGATAAGCATGTACATGCCAGCCTTCCAAACCAAGAGCAAGACAAGGAGTTGCATGAGCTTGTAAAAACCTATCAAAAGCACACTCATTCGAAAACCTGTAGAAAATACAAAAATATTAAATGTAGATTCAATTTTGGACAATTCTTCACAAACAGAACAATTGTTGCAGAACCCCTCTCTGATGATTTAGATTCAGAGGTAAAAACAAATATCATCGATAGGCAAAATGAGATACTCTCACTGGTCAAGAATAAAATAGATGATGTGTTAAACCCAAGTAAGCCAAATTACAATCCTACATTGAGTGACACTGATATTTTCAAGTCTGTAAACATTACAGAGGAACAATATTATTGGGCCTTATCTATCTCTCCTGACTCTGATTTTGAGTTGCATCTCAGAAGACCAATTGACAGCTGCTTCATTAACAACTATTTCATTGCTGGTATAAGAGGATTTGCAGCAAATGTTGATTTGCAGCCAGTTTTCAATCACTACAAATGTATAACTTATGTCTGCTCATACTTTACAAAAGATGAAACTGAATGTTCACAGGCTATTATGAATGCAGCCAAGGAAGCTAAAAAACAAAACTTGGGTATAAGAGATGGGCTTAAAAAAATTGGTGCAGCTTTCCTCTCTACTAGAGAAGTCAGTTCACAAGAATGTGTTTATAGATGCATGCCAGAATTGTGGCTGAGAAAGATCTACCCAGCAACAGTTTTTGTCAGTACTGACCTACCTGAAAAGAGGATGAGAATTGCCAAATCTGAGCAGGAACTTGAAGAACTGGATGATGAAAGCACAAACATCTTCAAATCTAATATTATTGAGCGATATAGTATTAGACCACAATGCATTGCTTCTTTATGTTTAGCCGAGTTTGCTGCTCACTATTACAAAGATTACAAAAAAGACTGCCAAGAAACAGCTGATGCACAACCAGAAATTCTTACTGATGATGTCATTGAGTTACAACATTACAATTCTGCTGATCCCGTGCTTCCAAATAGAATAAGATTAATGAATAGTAATGAATTTATGAAATGTAGGAGAGTCAGAGCTGTTATAAGGTACCATAAACCAAACAAAACAAAAGAACCAGAACAATATTTCCATCATTTGCTGATGTTGTATTATCCATGGAGAGATGAAAATAGTCTTTTAGGCACAGATCAAACTTACACCTCAAAATTTTATGAATCTGGTGTACAAACAGTAGTGGAAAAAAACAGAGAAAAATTTGAACCAGATGCAGATGCTGTGACAGAAGCACTAGAATTCTTAAGAAATAACCAAGGTAATATTGCTCACTCCTATGATTCTATGAATGATCAAGAGAATGCAAATTTACAGTCTGAGTTTCAAGACGATTCAGCATCTGGAGAGTCCTTTAATGAGCAGTTACCTTCACATCTTGCTGCTTCATCTCAGTCTGATCAGCATGCAACTCAAGGAATAACTACGCATAACCAGCCTGCAGAAATTTCTGATGATAAACTGCGAGAATCTGTTAGGTCCTTAAACAGTGGACAGCGCTATGCATATGACATCGTTCTTTCATGGTGCAGAAATAAAATGAAAAATCTGAATAGTCTGAAACCAAGTGAAGTTAAACCAATATACTTGTTCATCACTGGTGGAGCTGGTACTGGTAAAAGTCACTTGATAAAAACAATTTACCACACTGTTTCAAAAACTTTCAAATGTGCTCCAGTGAATCCTGACAAGCCTACAGTTCTTTTAATGGCTCCAACTGGAGTTGCAGCAATTAACATTGATGGAACGACAATAAACACTGCCCTAGCAATTCCAAAAGAAACAGGAGAAAATGTACCTGCAATGTCTGACCAAAAAAGAACACGAATGAGAATGTCATTGTCTGAATTAAAATTGCTCATAATAGATGAAATTTCTATGGTTGCAAATACAACTTTGCTTCATATACATCAAAGATTAAAAGAAATTTTTGGAACTTCAAATGCACAGCTGTTTGCAGGCTTAAGTATCATTGCTGTTGGGGACATGTTTCAGCTACCTCCAATACGCAGGAAACCAGTCTTTGCTAACTTCAAAAATGATGTTTTAAATTTATATCACCCATGGCATCTATTTGAAATGATAGAGCTTATTGACATAATGAGGCAAAAAGATGACCGTCCATTTGCTGAACTTCTGAATAGATTTCGGACAGCAACACATTCAGAAGAAGATATCAAATGTCTGCAGTCGAGAGCAATAGACCCATCTGATAATGATTATCCCTCGGAAGCTCTTCACATTTGGGCAGAAAATCAACCAGTGGATCAACATAATCATTTGAAACTGCAGCAAATATCTTCAAAAATGTTTCATCTCAAAGCCATAGATCAATACCCGCCTAATGTATCTCGACAAGATATTGAAAGAGTTTTAGCTAGACCAAGATGTGAAACCGGTGGCCTTGATTCTGACATCTTTATAAAACAAACAGCTAGAGTGATGTTAACAAGTAATATTGATATTGCTGATAGATTAATTAATGGTCAATTAGGGACAGTTGTTAGAGTTGACATCAATCAAACTCAACAAAAACCATGTACTGTTTATGTCAAATTTGATGATGATAATGCAGGGAAACAATTAATAGAAACGAGTGGTAACTCTTTTGTGAGAGAAAACTGTGTTGTTCCCATTGAACCTATACTAGCAAAATTCAAAATACGTCCAAACAAGCCATCTTCTCCAGAAATACAGAGAACCCAGTTTCCTTTGACACTTGCCTATGCAGTAAGCATTCATAAAGTGCAAGGTTTATCTCTAAAAGACCTGGTTGTTAGTTTTGAATTGGTAAAACAAAAAGCATTCAATTATGGTCAGATTTATGTTGCACTAAGCAGGGCCACTTCTTTAAATGGCATTCATATTTTGGGACAAATTGAAAACAAACATGTAAAGGCAGATTCTAGAGTACATCAAGAATATGAAAGACTGAGGAAAATTTCATTGGCAAAGCAAATGCATGAAACACATATTCAAGACAAAGCAGTGATTACTATTTGTTTATTAAATATCCGCTCTCTCAGAAAACATAGTATAGACATTAAATTTGACGCAAGAGTATTTGACAGTGATATTTTGTTTTTAACAGAGACACAACTTTTACCGCAGAGTTATGACACAGAAATAAGAAATCATTTAAGTCCATTTACACTATTCCGACAAGATCACCCATCTGATAGATTCTGCAGTTTAGCACTCTGTACAAAACCCATGGTTCAAGTAAAAGAACATGAATTTTTTTCTCAGTTGAATGCAGTCAAGTATGAACTTCTTAACAAAAACACTGATCTACATTTAAGTGTCCTCCTCTTATACCGAAAAAATAATTTGAATATCTTGCAGTATGTACAACATCTTGCATATGTCCTTAATACATGTAATGTTGACATTATTCTTGGAGACTTCAACATAAATTACTTGCATGATGATAGCATAAGACCACTTAAATCTCTGCTCAGTTCTGTTAGTTATTCACAAATTGTTCAAAGTCCAACATTCATTTCTGCTGGAAGTATACTAGACCAGGTTTATCTAAAAACAAATAACCTAGACATTATACAAAATTCAGTAGTTAGTGTTTACTACTCTGACCATGATGCTGTTCAAATCTTAATAAAAATGAAAAAGTAAGTTATTACTTACATATGAAATTAATACAGTTGTTTAAATAAAATTTTAATATCAAAATATTTAATCACTAGTAAAGCACTACATAAAATATATATTTACCATCATAGAGAAGTGCACTTGACCAAGTTTATCTAAAATCAACTAAAACTTTTGACATTTTACAGAATTCTGTACATTGTATCTACTACACTGACCATGATGCTGTTCAAATATCTATACAGTTATATATGTTACATTAATGAAAATGTATATTACCAAAGAATTATTTTAACATTCACAACTTCATATAAGATCTACATAGATCTTCATTTAAAAATACTGCCTTATAACTTATCAAGAGTATGATAAATAGCAGCTGCAAGAAAAGAGTATATGAACAGTGAAATCTTTGTGATAAAACCAAGCTTAAGTGTGTATCAGTTTCCATTTTCAACCTATCAGACTTACCAACCTGTTAGACAGCAACTCAACTTGCAATTTATCATCTATACACAATAATCATATAGGTTAAAATAAAATGGTACCAAACTTTCTAAAAGGGATTCTTTGAAAACTTCAATATTCTGCATACTCATAATTTAAGATTCAATATTTAATTGTTCATTTCATTTGTTAAACGAAAGAAAAAAGACATTTACATATTTGATGGCTAAGGTAATTCAGTAGAGTAACTTATATACTCGGTTAGTTGCTAGTTTACATTGAATATAATAGATCAGAAAATAATCAGCTTTTAATTATTTCCAAAGTAATGTACATAAAGGGGATAGAGGACAATTCGTAACAATAATTATTTAAAAGATTATTTATAATTCAACACAGACTATAGATTATTATGAAGATAGAAAATAACCAGTGTTTAAATTTACTTTTGTCTTTTTAGGGAATTCCATAATATTGCACCAGCAAATCTTACATTAGATTTTAATTACCATATCACTTTTCTTACATAAGGAAGCATAAATATCAAGTTTCTACAGGAAGGGGTATCTTTGGAATAAAGTAAAGGCCTGCATGAACAAAATACTTTTTAAGTACATTGGGAAGGTTACCATGGTGATAGTCAAACATAACACTGAAGGTTTCAGGTTTGTACTGACTGTGCAACTTTAAGATAAAATTAATGTAAAACGTATAAAATTGTCCTTATCTAAAAACAGGTAATTGTATTATTTTACAACAATTTATTGGAATTAGTGAACTGCAATTAAGTCTTAAAGATTGTTTATTAATTTTCCCATTATTTTGCTGAACTATTCTTTATGGTAAGAGTGGGATATACCCACTCATACTACTATGAATGGATGGGTGGGGAGTTTAATATGCTCCCACTCTTTCTCACAGCTCCAAATCCAAATTTAAGGTAAGTTTAAATTCTGTCTTTTTAGGGCAGTATGGCAAAAATGACTACATAAACATCTTGAATCACTCAAATTGATGTGCTTTTTTTATTTTTTTCTACAGATAAAATTAAAAGTGCCTAGAAAAATCATAGAGGACAGCACTCACCGCAACTAACTGTACATGTGTATAAATCATCATTAAAAGAATGGATATGACACAGAGACTATATTCAGAAATTCAGCGCAGTTGAAATGGAAAGTACATATTCAACAGTATCGACTAAAGTAAACAAGATGAACCAGAACGTAGCTCAGTCGCCAACTCAAGTTCATACAAGATATACTGATACTTTATGGATAGAATTTGAATTGATCCAAGAAATCTACAGAATACATGAAATGATATGTTTGTTTACAAAGGATGTGAACTGGTAAAGCTTCTCAAGTGGCATTTTATTGAAACCAAAAAAATTGGAATGTTACTGCAGTCCATGGTCCACCTAATCATAATTATGACTATTGGCAATTTATGAGTCACACAATGTTAGAAATGGAACTTCAGATAAAAAGTTATAATTGAAATTATATCTCTTGAACTGAAAGAACCACAGCTGAGTTGAACTGAACTTACAAGCTATATTTATGCTGACTAAATTATTCACCATGCAAAACTTCTTATGAACAAATTAAAGTATATGTGCACAAAGAAACAAAGTATTTGCCTCAGTGGCACAGAAGCTTGCATAAGGGACATCTTTCATAACAAGTGCTTTAAAGTAAAATGAATTTGACTTAACAAATAATGATGCAAAATTTATGCACCATGAACAAGAATTTTTCATAAATTATATTTAATTTAACTCCTCATGACACATCTGAACAATTATGTTATTTAGTCATGATCACTGCTCTGGAAACCCTCAGTTTTGTATTGCAAAATCAGTTTTTATTGGTATGATCCTTGTGCTGTAAAAAAATCATAACTCAAGTTTACCGAAAATAAACAAATAAATGTTCCAGGTATTGTGGATTAGTTTAGGCTAATGACTATAGAAAACTATAATTTATGTACACGACCAGCACAAGCTCAAGAGAAATGGGATGACAGTTTTATTAAAGTTCAGTTTTAAAAGTTTTTGTCAAATATGTTTGACCAAAGAAGTGTGATTACCCCAGCTGCCCCATATCTCAACTTTTAAAACTGAACTTTAACAAAACTGCTATTCCATCCCACCCTGATATACCCTTCACAGTTCAAACATTATGAGATTGAAACTCAACAATCAAATTGTATCTTGCACTTCAATGACAGTTTTGCCTTTTTAATAATTCTTAGTTCCAAATATATTACTTTTGGGACTTTATCTTGCAAAATATATAGGTCGACTCAGTCATAGATGCACACGGAAATGGAAACCTTCAATTTTTGGCTACAAAATGAGGGAAGGAAATACAAATAATTATCAAGAGATCAAAGCGACACAGCAGGCAACCCAGTGCAGGCTCCGCAGAGCCTCTTGTTTTTTTTTCTCCGCGAGAAATTGCAATTCTTGCGCAAGACTACATATATGGTTCGAAAGTCCATATCTGGATTTTG
>JAOCNB020103954.1:0-11390 GCA_026546465.2 Palythoa caribaeorum | reverse complement strand
TAGCGGTACAAGCCGGTCTGAGTTGCGAATGCAGTGATGTATCGGCTCTCTGGTGCCAGTGGTAGTTGATGATAACCCGCTTTTAGATCTAGCTTTGAGAATACTGAGCTACCATTAAGCTGACCTATGATGTCGTCAACTGTTGGGGTAATGTACCTCTCTCTCTCTATGGCGGTGTTTGCAGCTCGCATGTCAACACACATTCTAATCTTATCTGGCTGTTTAGGCTTTGGTGTTACAACAATGGGGCTCACCCATGGGGTTGGACCGTCCACTCTTTCAATTACATCTGCTTTCAGTAGTTGGTCAATCTCCTCCTGAACTTTTTCTCGATAATGAAAGGCAACCCGACGATGTGGCTGTGCAACTGGCCTGATGTCCTGATTTATGTGTAGCTTTACCTCGTAATTCTTGAGCTTCCCAATTCTGTCATCAAATATTTCTGGGTATTTGCTGATAATTTTATCAGTGTCCTTACTGCCTGATGAGACTGTACTGCTAATGTTGTTGCTGACTTGAACAAGGTTTAAGTCCAAACATGAGTTGAATGAAAGCAGATTTCCTGGGTTTCCTTTGGTGACATAAAGGGTTGTCACGATTTCTTGATCTTTTGATTTAACATGGGCTTTGAATTTTCCAAGTAACGGCAGTGGCTGGTCTGAGTTGAATGTCAGAATTTCTTGAGCTGTGTTGGATAATCTAATTTCCATTCCCTTTGTTGTGACATAGTTTTCGTTGATTTTCTCATATGTTTTCTCGTCAATAATATTGCAGGTTGATCCAGTGTCGGCTGTGGCTGTTACAAGACATCCCGCTATGTGTACTTTAAATTTGGGTAGTTTGCTTGTGGTCACGCTGCTTGCTTGATAAACATAATTGTAGTCATCACTGTCGCTGTTATCACCAGGCATTCTCGAAAGGTTGTAATTTCCAGTTGTAGTTGTGCTGTTGGCTGATGGTCGCCCTCTGTTGCCGATGTTGGGGTTTTTTCCTCGATATTGTGTCGATCTGGGGCTCCCTGTGGTATGATGTTGACCTTGGCTTCTATCTTTGTTGTTTAATTTCTTTTTCCGACACATCCGCTCGTAGTGGCCTTTATTTTGACAGAATCTACAAGTTGATTTCGCTGCTGGGCAGTTTTCTGCTCCTCCTGGGTGAGGGTATTCGAATCCGCAATTTCTACATGTGTTTTGTGTCGTTCTGTATGTCGCTGCTCGCCGATGTTGTTCATTTCGCTTCGGGTGTCTTTCCTTTGACTTTGTGTATTTCACGGTATTTATGTTACTTGAACTGTTTTCTACCTCATTAGCCTGTCGGTTAGAAACTTCCAAAGCTCTGGCATATTTTAATAGATCTTCAAGTTCCCACTGCGGCTCTGCAAATGCCTTTCGTCGAAGCCTCGATGAAATACAGTGTAGTTTAATCTGTAATTTGATCTCGCTGTCAGCTCGATCACCAAATTCACAGTGTTTTGCAAGTGCTCGTAGTTCCGTAACATAGGCATCAATCGATTGCTCTGCTTTTTGAAAACATTTTCTAAATTTAGTGATTTCGAAATCTGGGTCTCTTTTCTTGTCGAAGTACTCTGATAGCACTTTCTTAGCCGTCGTGTACGCTTTCTCGTCTCCTTTCTCGGCAGGTGTACAGGTTCGCCATTTTTCCCACGCTACATCGCCCGCGTTGCTGATTAGAAGAGCTTTCTTTTGGCAGTCGTCTTTAATACCCCATGCAATTAGCTCGTTCTCGAACCTTTCAAGCCAATCCGTGAATTTTGCTCCTAAGTTTGGGTCATCTTTGCTGGCGGAGAATTTCGTGAAATTGCCGCATACCATTGAAGTCGCCATGAGTGTTGTTTTGAAAATTAAACTTTCTCTGAAGTCGATTTCCGGGGTTAGTTGACTTGGTGTGATTCCATTACCACAGATTAAATATCCTTTACCATTTGTCGTTTATCCTCGTCGCCAATGTAAGATAATTCCACACAACCTTGGTTCCATAAAATGAATAATATATTCTGAATCATAAGCACACGAGCTCTCTGAATACATGTACACTTTTCCCGCGCCTCCTGACTGTCCCATGATGCATTAGGACACTACATTACCGTTTTAATAATTTTACGAAAGCTTCTTGCTGAGGTTAACAAGAAACAGCCAGTGTCTTTATCCACTTGTTGACAATGTATTGATCACAAAGTCCGGTGGTGATGGCGCAAGCGTAGGCGATGGCAAAAACCAAACGGCGATTTGTCGCAGCCTTTGAACAGGTGTCGAAGAGTGCCAAAGTTGACTGCATCTTTTCACAAAATTCTCAGATCAAGGCCGTTTTAAAAGGGTCTTCATGTTGTAAACGCCTCTTTTTTAAATAACGGCGAATCTGCCGTTGGGTGAAGAAAAACTACAATCACGCCAAAGGACGAAACCGAAGGCACAATCTCATCTTTCAAACCATCTTCATATCATATGGGCCGACATTTTCAATTTGGAGATAAAATTTTCATAATCTCCTTCGGAATCGTGCCGGGAACTTTCTACAAAAATAGTTCGGAGGACATTCTCCGCAAACTCTGTTACTTAGGACTACCAGTATTGGTTGCGATCTAACTATGCGCTCTTAAACCGAGATCAAGAGAAAAAAGCTCCCTTCCTCGCAGACATCGACAATCAGGCACTCAAACGAGTACCGTACCGAAACAGAAACATGTAGATTTCATCGGAAACGTCACTCAGACGAAATCGGAGAGACTCCGAAGGCCTCTGAAACATCTAATAAAAGAAATTGTTAATTAGTTCTTGACAGTTTAATCCCTTTCATTTCGCTTTGTTGACAGAAATTTTCTCGCCAATATAAAACCACAAGTTAATTTATTCAGAAATCGGGTACTTCAAGTTTAGACCCCGCTGCGACTCGTCATGCTGAACTCGATGGATACACTCCATTTTTATCATTTCTTCTAAAGCTAAGATATGGAGCTCCCCTATTAAAAGCAGACTCGAAGAACAATGGAGAAATATGACAACATTTTCGTTTTGATACGCATGTATCATTTTCAGTTGTAATTAGAAACGGTATAAATTACAAGTGTATATTCATTCAGTGATTCACACCAAATCGACACCTGTTAAGATGTTTATAAGCTCAGTCAAGGGTTCATTAACGTCTCTTTCTTGTTTTATTCGGACGAGAGAGAAAGTCGACTTTCTCTCTCGTCCGAAAAAAACAAGAAAGAGACGTTAAGGTGGCTCGATACCCTAAAATGTATCCAAAAATTGTTTTTGGGGTAATATCAATTTTAGTACCTTTAACTATTCTACATTCCAGAGAAATAAAGTAAAAAGGCATTTTGAGCTGAGCATTCATCAGAAAAGCACACTTCGTGTTTAAACTTGATTTCCCGAAATCCTGATTTTGGGGTCCTGTTTGACCTAAGAAACACAATATCTCAAAAACTGTTTTAGGTATTGATCTGAAATTTTCACCATGTATTTCTGCACCTTTTAGCTGTGCAATGAACCAAATTGAGATGTATTTAACCACTTATGCTTATTATATGGAGTTTTAGTCAAAGTGCTTTGAGATAAAAAAAATATTATAACTTGGTGAATCAATTTCTCAAGAGATACTTGTATCACATACTTGACAGTGGTTCATTGCACAGATCTTACATTAATCTTACTGTGTGGAAAAAAGTAAGTTATCAATGCTTATACTTTTGGAGATGTCATGTTTCTTGCAACACATACTTTTCGATAGTCGAGATTGGGTGTGGTTAGTATCAGAGGGGTGGCTGCTTTGGATTAAATGGGTGAACCTAATTATTATTGGAAATAAATTTTAGGGAAATATTTATGCAATCAAGAAAATATAATTACTCAACTCAAATTATCAAAGTCTAAAAAACGTTGATAAAAACTGGCTATTTTAGGGTGTCGAACCACCTTAACATGTCCTTGTTTACAATCTCTTCATTAGCATACAACTTTTATACGGAGAAAGAACCAAGATAGTTTAGCGTTACTTTGTAGGGAGTGTAAGAATAGTTAGTTCTTTTCTCGCTACTGTAAAACTGAGGCGAGTTTTAAAAACAGTATTTACTTAGAAAGTTTAGATAAATAAAAGTGAAAACCAATCCTGTTCGGAGAAACTGGCAATAGGAACGTCATTGCTCTGAAATGAGGTCAGCGAAGAAAGGGTTTGTTTCATTGAAAGGTCAGGGAATTGTTTTCTGGCCTTTGAAGAACGAAAAACAACAGAGAATTCAAGATTTTACAGTCAGTAAGTTGCATACGCTTGGGAGGATAAGACACTACATCAAATATGACGTGGTGCTGATTGACACTATGTGGTGCTGTTTGATAAAACTTGCATTTTCCCCTTTGTACTCAGACGAGGAAGTCTTACAACTAGTGTCAGCAAACCTAAGAAGAACAGTGCAGAGTTCAGACTAACCGAGGTTTGTATCTATTGTCAGTTATTAGCCAAATTAAATATACTTTAGGTTAAGCTAAATCCATTTACGAGCCAAGTGGCCCATTCGAGCCGGTGTTTATCTCCGGTTTCTGTAATGTTAAGCGGATGAGAGTCATTGACTCCCCCTGGACGGGACACTAATCCATCACAGGTTAGCTTCCAGCAGAAGCTTGTACTCATTTTACCAACCTCGGGAGGATAGAAAACTGAGTCAACTTTGGCGGAAAAGAAGGTCACACAAATGTTCAACACTCGGCTAAGCTGGGGGTTTTGGCTAAATTAAAAAAAAACATCCTTTTATTTTGTTTTTTTATACTTTTGGGTAAGCACAGCATCAAAAAAACCCAAAATAAAATGATTTTTTTTTAAATTTTTGGGCGCTGACATCATCATCATCGTCATTATCATCACCATCATCATCATCATCATCATTTTCATCATTATCATCACCATCATCATCACCATCATCATCATCATCATCATCACCATCATCATCACATCATCATCACCATCATCATCATCACCATCATCATCATCATCATCATCATCATCATCGTCAAAATCATTACTGAAAATAAACATTGGTAACTCATTGCTAATCACATGTTGAAAGGAATTTATTGGGATATTTTTTTAACTTGAAAGTGGCTTTGAGGAAGAAGACCAACCGCAATTTTCAAGATCATTTCTCTTTAACATACTTTCTGTTTCAATGTTCATCAAGTCACTTGCGTTCAATGGAAAGTTCTTGCGTAATAAAGAGCATGTGACAGTCAAGTTGGTGTTGTTATGAAAATAGTTCTTAAAGAGCCCAAATAGTTGTCTTTTGAAATGATAACGTGCAACGGGATTAGGAAACATTTACTCTCGTTTGCAGTCTGACAGTTTGTTTTTATTGTCGCTACTGCTTTCTGATGGACGTCAATCAATTATTATTATTATCATATAACCTTGTAATTTCCTGCATACTGATTGGTTCACGCGCGGTCTGTCAAAATGTGTATTCAGCTCACGGGCCGTACGCGTATACGTGCGTATTTGGACCGGTTTCCCGGATGTTGATATTCAGAAAATTTTCAAAACTCGCAAAATGACTTAAAAAACGATTTTAAATTATTTCCGAAATTTTCCGAAAATTTCCGAAGATTTCCGAACACTTTTAGAAAATCTTCCAAAACCAAGAAATGTATGAGAAATAGTTTTTAAACATTTCCGAAGCTTTCCGACGATTTCCGAAAACCGTCGGGTAGTTCCGTTGATTTCCATAGACGTAGGCATGGGATAAATTACCGGAAGTAAAAAAGTCACATAATAAACGAATTATTAACCTCGCTTGCTCAGTCTGTACGTAAAAATATCAGACCTCGGTCTGATATATTTTCATACAGACCTCGCGTTCGGTTAATAATATCTTATTATTTCCGTCGACCAGTATTTTGCCCCAGTGCTAAGGCAATCTAAGGACTGGTGCAAAATACTGGTTGACGGAGTTTCATTGACGTCCTCCAAGAACCATTCGCGACATAGAAAAACACCTGCCAGACCGCCCGCGTTACTGCTGGCTGGTATAAGTAAAAGCTGAAAATCCAAAATTAATGTCTTTTTATGATTGCGATTTGCCATCTATTCTTGTTTGGTTACTGTTTCACAGGGAATGAGTGTTCTTGTACACAGTGAGTTGGGAGTAGTCCGCTACATCGGTACAGCGGAGTTTGCCGATGGAATGTGGTTAGGTGTTGAGATGAGAAAACCAGGTGAGAAAGCCATTTTTATATTTTATATCTATAGTTGTAGGTACAGGTACATAGGTATAGTTATAGTTAAAGGAATAGGGGTAGATATAGGTAAAGGTATAGGTGCAGGTATGGGTATATGTATATGCCTTTGTGTATGTGTATTTGTATTTGTATGTGTAGACGAGTGTACGTGTTTTGTATGTGCATCTGTATTTGTAAAATGTTATCTTCAGTCATAATGCATTTATAGCACAGCAGCTTCAAATCAAGCATTACTGTGTTGCCCTTCTATCTTTCCCTTAACACCCTCTGAAATGAACCGTTGGATGTTTTTCAGTTGGAAAGAATGATGGCACGGTCAGTGGAAAGCGCTACTTCTCATGGTAGGTTTGTAGATTTCGTTGGTCCTTATAATTGGGGGAGGGTGTCTGAGGGATAGGATACAAGTTTAGTCTCGGCTGGGAAGTAAAAATATTGGTGCTAATGATGATGGTGATGATGAAGGCGAAGGCGATGGCGATGATGATGGTAGTGGTAATGGTAATGGAAATGGTAATGATGATAATAATGATAATAATAACAATGATAATGATGAATCATGATGATGATGGCGACGATGATGATGGCGACGATGATGATGATGACGATGATGAGGATGGTGATGATGACGATGATGAGGATGGTGATGATGATGATGACGATGACGATGATGACGATGCCGACGATGATGTCGATGATGATGTCGATGTCGATGATGATGACGATGATGACTATTCTTGCTTAAAATAAAGTCGCGGTAATAAAACTTTAGGGAACCATCACTGCACAGTCTGACTCGGGTTTTTAGAAAAACAACTCATTTGCGTTGCTAT
The DNA here is from genome assembly GCA_026546465.2 of Palythoa caribaeorum. Taxonomy (NCBI): domain Eukaryota; kingdom Metazoa; phylum Cnidaria; class Anthozoa; order Zoantharia; family Sphenopidae; genus Palythoa; species Palythoa caribaeorum. The sequence goes on along the minus strand of JAOCNB020103954.1, from coordinate 4,312 downwards.
CAGCTAATTGCTGTCGTTTGATTTTCCAACAGCAAACCAAACTATGGTCTGATGGTGCGGCCAAAGAGTGCCTCGTGTCGAGGAATCAATTGTTCAAAACTGATCGAGGATCCTGCTGCAGCCTAACAAACTTGGGATGACTTAACTGCCGAAGTCACTCCGGGGTATCATACTGCCCATAGTGTGGGGAACAGTTAATTGTTTGGCCTACGGTCGTAAGCCCACCCAACGAGTTACGATTCTAACTGTCGATCCACAAAGCAGTATGAACAACTCCCACGCTCTGCATTTCATACGTGGCTTTCCTACGTAGCTTCAAAGCAAACCGCAAATTTAGAAACAGCTGTACGAAATCTCCGTTAACTGGCTCCTGTTTCTTTTACTCTTAAGATGTTAGTGTTGCTCCAGGAAACTACTGGTGACTTGGCGAAATTACTTCCGGTTTGGTAAGAGATCTGCTGCTCACTCGGATGCCACATCGAGTCATTGTTGCTTCTTCGAGGAATCTGGGGCTTGTAGTATATTATCCACACAACTCGAATATCTATGGATGATCATAAATCCCGCTCCCCTTTCGTAGGACTTAATGAGTGTAACTTTTATTGAATGTTGTAGTTATATGTTTACGCTGGCTGTAAAATATTCATTTTCACCCGTACTTAGTGGTATTTGAAACTATAACAGATCTGCTCAAGACAGGTTGCATTAACATTATTATTATTATCATTATTTTAGTTTTTAATGCCCAATGAACTACTTGGAATTTAGATATCAAACCTGAGACGTCAGTTCTTAAATCTAGTGCTTTCAAGGTCGTTTAACTTTCTTGTTACGATTTTACGAATCCAGTCAAAAATTTAAATCGTCATCCAACTTCTACATATGCAGACGCTAGCCTTCCCAATCGTACTCATCCAGGTCAGAATTTAAAGTTGATGTAACATCTCATGCAGATAGCATAGCATATATTAAATAGATGTATTTATTATACAGAAACATCAAATGTATATTACCAAAAATCTAGGATTATTTGTCGATCGGAAATATTGTTGAAGTTATATTTAGGTTTGAATAAAGAAGAATTAAAGTATATTAGGTACTTAAAGTCAGTTGTTGAGTTGTTGTTTTTTTCCGTCTCAAAACCACTATTTTAGTTATATTCATTTTCATAAAACGACGGGGGGTGGTGACCACTCACTCTTATAGAATAGCTAAGGGAAGCCTCACATATCGATTTTGCCCTCAAGAAACGTCAATTTTACGTTTTGCTAACTGATGAAAGCCTTAAAGCGTGAACTACGTCTTTGAAGAGCTCGTTATGTCGAAAAAATTTTGCAATTTGTTCTTGCTCGATTTTCTTGCTGAATCAATGTTTAATAAGATTTTAGCTCCATCCTTCTTGTTAAAAAAGTTAAAGTTTGGCTCATTTCATATTTTTTCCCTTTCCTTTCATCTCTTCTAAGTAATTCTGCACTAATATTTTTCACGAAAATGGCAAAATGTGACTCCAGAATTTATTAAGCTCACCCAACAAGTTTTGACTTGGTTTCAATCCTGGCTATGGCCTCACGGCAACATTCCCTTCACTCTTGTGCTTTAAAAATAACAACCTATTTTGGGTACAAAAATTGAACTAGGCCAACCGTCTATGCAATAAACCTCAAACTAATTGATATTTTTTGCATTACTTTTGTGCGGTATGCAAAAAACCGTTTGCATTATGGGTCAAAAACCTGTTTTATTTTTAAAAAAAGTACCAGAGCAAGTACGTTAAAATTTTTTCATGATCAGCGGTTCATGTCACAATTCGTCATAAATGAAAACTAAAAAAAATATTTATTAGCTGCCTTGAACTTTTGTTTTTGCTCCATTAGTGCTAACAAAGGGGCATTTTTAGGCCCTTTTATAAAGGATGGCTCAGTTGCCATGGTAACAATAGAGCCAAACAACGGTGTCGTTTTTTGTATCATACCAGCTTAAGTATGCCTCAGTACAGAAATTTTACCGAAAAAAATCCTACTGGGAAGGTTAAAGAGTCTCATAACCAGGTCACTCCACTAATTTTTATTGTACATACTTATCACTTAACAGATTTTTCAAATAATGTGTTACAGATTTTACAATTTTCATTGATTTTAAACTATTCAGATTCATCTTATTTTAGACACTGTGACACAAATCTTGGTTTCATCCACAATTCGCTCTCGTGGGACTTTATTGTTCCCCTGAAAGATAAATTAACATAATTATTTTTACACTGCTTTTCACCTGAAATAATTTTTCAATAAAATTCCGTTATAATAAGTAATGGTACTGAGGACTGAGTGCAGCCAAATTCGGTCCGTTATCTTTACGCGTGATTAACAAAATTGGATGAGCGCGAAGAGCAAATCCAATTTGTTTAATGACCAGTAATAATAAAAGACAGAATTGGACGAACACGAAGTCCTGTTACCAATTTATTACAATAATTACAGTTTCTGAAAACTAAACTGAAAGATATGAGATCTTTGCAGATAAAAATATTTTACTAATATTCATAACCTTTGTAATGGTAATGAATGAGTGGAGTCCACTGCTGTCTATTACCATTACTTGTTGCTGTCAGCGAAATCCTGAAGCCTGGATTGTGATTGGTTCATTCTCTGTCCCGATTACAGTAGCCGATAACAAGTAGCCGATAACAGAGTTTTGTTATTGAATAGTTTTCCAAGACGATTAGGGAAAAATAGAGTTCAGAATGAGCCAATCAGATTTGAAGAAATTGTGATTATTATCATAACAATCTTTATTGAGGAAGCTTTGTCTCTTTACAGGCGATTTTCACAAAGAAACAGTTTGATGAATTTAAGTCAAAATCGTAAAACAAAGAAAAAAAAAACCTGACGTTTTGAAACATAGTCCTTCATGGGAGTGATGTGTCACAAACTGATTCTATTGATTCACAGACGCAGCATCCAATATTCACAAAGGGCCTAAATGTAAAAACTAATCTACTCAACACAATAAAAACTAGAAAGACATAATAAAGTCTTCCGTTTGCTTCCAAAAACTACGTCAGTTTCAATTTTAAAGGTCTTTTGTTCGGTCACATTCCACACTTCTATTGGGCGCCGTTTTCTTGCCCGGTCCTCCGCAAGTAAAATTTTCAGAAAAAAACACATTTCAAAAGTCAATAAATGTACGTAAACTTACCTGGTATCTTGTAGCAGCAGAGTGTTCCTTTGCATTCTGCCTTTCCAGCCGCCTTGTGCTCCCCTGGCAGGCAGGAGTAGCGGCACTCACCGGATGTGCCAGCGTATATATGACAGCCGACATTTTTTCCTACATGATGATAAAGAAATTTTATGTTTCCTTGTTAAAAATATATTGATATATAAAATGCCTAAAAGAAAATTAATCTAAGATCATTAAAATGCTATTATAACATGTGGAAAAATAAACCAGTTGAAACCTGTTGTTGAAACGTTTTCATCTAGTGACCGATGCGCTTTTTTCCAGAGTTGGTTTTGTTTATCAAGTAATTCCCAATGGGAATAGCTAAGCAATGAAACAATTAACACGTTTGTTCAATGTTGGTTGCTCACGGCCTATTATTAGATCTTCAGTTATTTTTCGCTTGAGTGTTGATTTAACAAAATAAACTGTTTTCCACGTGAAAGGATGCATCGCATTATTAGCGAGATGTTGGGCTGGTTCTGAGTTGTGTGTTGACTGTTGGATTTTCCTGTTCGGCTTTTCGGACTTCTAAGTTTCTGAGAGTTTCACCAACGTAAGTATGTCCACATGAACACTCTCTACGATATAGACAGTCAGCAATCGATATGCTGTTGGTTTCGGTCACTGAGATGGAATAAATTCTCGATCTTTTTTGTTTGCCAAAGCGCCATAATAAAGATAAAGTTTTGTGATAAAAATCGCATATTTTACACCCTAAAGATATCAATAGACGAAAACGTTTAGTGTTTTAATTATCTTAAAATCGATTTTCTTTTAGCATTTTACATATCAATGAAAGAAATGTTGACAGTATGTGGTCAATTCATCTTTCAAGAATTTTTTTTTACTACACCTAAGCTCACACTTTGTCGCGATACAAATTTCAGTGATACTCGTGTATTGAGTTGTAATTTCATAATACGACTGAAAATTTGGTATTGCGAAATATCATAAACCATGCATCCTTTTCTTTATTCATAACCATTCTTTAGTTAATAGAGTCCTTGTATCCTGGTAATAGCGCAGCGCACTAATTACGTCATAATTCGGACAAACAAACCAGCTAAATAAAATCAAATGGCGGCTGACGCAA
>JAOCNB020103860.1:0-11394 GCA_026546465.2 Palythoa caribaeorum | reverse complement strand
TGTCAAACCAGCACTGCTGTCACAAATGAGACACTTTCCATCCCTGTTATTCTAGTATTACTCCAGTACTATAACATGCGACACATTTTCAAACTAAAAGGGTTATCAAGGTTTTGAGACACTGAGAAAAAGCCCTATAAAGAAAAACATCACTGGCGAAAACAAACTTCTTATCAATAACAGCAAAGTGGACATAGTAATGAGTCGGAAGGATGAGTGGTCGCCCCCGTCACTGTTAGTTTACACCCCTTTATATTAAGTAACTCCGTATTGCAGACATTAATTGGATTGGATATTCCAATATTGTTGTTATCAGTGTACAGTACACGACCCCTCCCCCCTTCCTTGGGAATTACTGTAAGGTATTTTATTGTGAATAGTACTTAGCTAGTAGCCACCGAGTTTAACCATCAGAACGTGCGAAAGTTCTATTCACTATTCACCTGCGTGATACATACTAGAAGCATTTATATTAAACCGCGGTTGTTCTACAGTATTTTCTGCTTGCATCTAAAGTATCAAATGACAAATTATAGCATGTGTCAAAGTTAACTTAATTAAGTGTCGATGATGATGATGATGATGGCAGTAATGAATATTATGATAACACTGGCGATGTTGATGATGATGACGATGACGATGATGATGATGATGATGATGATGATGATGATGGTAGTAATGAAAAATATAACTTTGGCGATGTTGATGATGATAACGATGATGACCAAAAATTACATTAAACTATAAAAAAGCACAAGAAAAAACAATTTACCTTCAGAATTCAGATTTTGGTTTTCTGGGCTGACATTAACAATTTGGCTTTGATCGGACTTTGAAGTTTGTAGTTTATGGTCTTCTATCCTGCAATTTTATATCAGATCTAATTAATACAACGTCGAGACCTAACTTTATTGATTCACTGATCATTCCCTTTTTGTATATGAATTGCACCTTCTTTTGGTCCATGGCATCGCACTATAAAAATTTGATATGTCTTTTTGGTTAACTTCCAATGAATATATGCGCTTCCACTACAGACTTAATTTTAGTTAAATCAGGTGAAACATGTAGTTGATTGGTTAGTAGTTTGTATCTGTTGAAATTATGTTCTAACTCAGCACATAAAATTCATTGTGAATATGACCAAATTGGAAGTTTAGTTAAGCTAAGCTAAATCCATTTGTAAACCTAAGTGGACAAATAGAGCCAGCGCTGACATACGGTTTCTGTAATGTTAAGTGGATGAGAGTCATCAACTCCCCCTAGACGGGACACTAACCCATCGTTAGGTTAGCCAAAAGCAGAAGCTGGTACTCGTTTTACCGACGTTCGGAGGATTGAAAGCTGAGTGAACTTTGGCGGAAAAGAAGGTCACACAAATGTTCAACACTGGGCTGAGGCAGGGTTTGAACGCAAGACCTTGTGCTTGAGAGGCAGAGATCTTACCACTGCGCTAACCATGCCGCCACTGATATCATATCAAGTTGGTGTCAAATCTTACATTAAGACAGGGTTTCTGGCAGAAAAAAAAAACATCTGGTACAAAAAATATTTAGAAAAATATTAATCTTAAGGTTGATTTGCTATATCACGGTGCATTTGTTTTCAAATGGTCTTTCACAACTTACCAGTTATTTACTTAAGATTTAAAGTTGAGCTTCTTTAAAACTTAATAGACCCTTTCACGGTTAATGTCACGCATAAATGCGAAATAGCGAAAATCAATCGATGTCAGTGGAAATAGCTCCTAAAAATCACTAAATTTACCATTTTTCATGGTGATAGGCCAAAAGGTCGCAAATATACAGCTCCGTGAAATCGCAAAATTCTACACATTTTTATGTTGGAGGCATGAACTTGCCCCCCAACATACATTTCTCTGTATAAAATAGCGATTTTGCATGCCTATATCTTCACCATCTTATCACACATTAATCCCAAACTCGGCAGATAAACTAATTCTAAAGCATTCTTTCAACCAGTAGCAATAAAGTTTTGTTTATTGGTCTAGATAAGATTTTGAAGAAAGCGTGAAAGGGTCTAAACCATCACTGTGTTTTAATTAACCTTCTTTTACAATGTGTTAAAAGGTTGAACTTTATGTACAACCTGGTTTTCAGCTTTAATCTATCAGAAGATTTATTCATACTTTGTTAACAATGTCCAAGTTAGCATGATTATAGAAGAATTTGCTCAATTTTCGAAGGTTATCAACAAGAATAGATTAATCCTTTCATTAACTGTTTTACAAGATGCAATTTTACGTCACTGTGGCAAATGTTAGCGTATTATATCATAAAATTATGTTTATTCTTATAAGAAAAATTACCAGCACACTTACACTTCACCCTTTCCAATATTTGAAGAAATATCATCTGAGGCGTTGTTTAGAGGTCTGTTCAAAGTAGGAAAATATTGAGAACCAAAATCTCGGACGAAGTTAAGAAAAAATTGTTATCACAATTAAAACACTATGAAAAAATTTAAAGGACACCAACCTTCATACAAAAGATAGAGATACTACTTTCACACAGCCATCATTAAATTACTTGGTGAACTCTTGTAATCTTTAGTATCGATATTTTAACAAAATCGCTTTCGCCTCAGTTTTTACAAGAAACACAGTTTATGCGTTTGTCTAAATTTAGCGTCTAAATGTAAATCTAAAGTTTAAAGAGTTTTAACAGTTTAATTTAAACATTTCCACAACCAGCTGAAAAAATCTGCTTTGAAAGGGTTCCAGTATTATGTAATACCTCAAATTTAAAACATTATTAGGTTTATACTAAGGCAAGTGATGTGTTACGCCTATGTTATATTCTGGGCCCACTTGTTCTATATCTAATTAGCACAAACCGAACGTTTTATTTGTAGTTCATTTATTGGTCTTAAAACTTTAAATATAACTTCTTTGGGATGGAATTAGGAATTAACATTTTTTTTCTTAAAACATCTGAATATTTATTCCTTAACTCTAACAATTTTCTTTTGTTAAGAAATTACTCTTAAAATTAGGCTTAATCCAGGGTTAAAGTTGATCAGCTTTTGAGCGGCCTTGTCCCCGATTAAATTATATATGGCAATTTTGCCGTGAATGCTTCAGAAATATTGCCATAATGCCCCCAGACATTTTCATGATTTATGGCCACAAATAGCCTGCCCTTTTTTTAGAGGATGCTGCCACGCCTTGAATTCTTATTTTAAGATTATGAGTGATGAGAAAAACCGTTGGATATATAACCAGAAAATGGCAATAGACCTAATCCGCTGCCCTCAATGTTTTCCCAATACAGTCCTCTTCGGAAATAAGGTTTATTGTTTCAGAAGTGGTAATGAGAAAAAACACGAAAGAATGTTCAGCTTAAACAAAGAACCTCATTTCCCAAGAGGACTGTATTGGGAAAACATTGAGGGCAGCGGATTAGGTCTATTAAAATGATGGAGCAACGAGCCATGACACCGTGTGCCATGACTGTTGTGTTGATTTAATAAAAAAAATAACTGTACAGTTACTTTCTTACTGTTGTATTCTGACAAAATAACGTGTTATCAGGCAAGACCAATATATTTTCCTGTGTAACAAACCTGCCAAACTTAGGATTTTGAATTGCAATTGAAAAAATTGAAATGAACAAACTTGTTTTGACAGTATGATGAAACAAGATTATGAGTGAAAGTACATGTACTGCAGAACAAATTTATTTGCTTGTTTTATCTAGCTTTGTAGAAACCTTTTGTACTGTAACAATTAATATTTTCTTAAATTACGATTGTTGATTTCACAGAGAGGATTGTGAAAAGCATTCAAGTGCAGCTAAGCACAAAAACAACATGGCAAAGTTCTTTCAGGGACTCATTTAATTTTTTAACGTATTTTTATTTTTCATCCCTCCCTACAAACTTAATTTTTTGGCCTAAATGTTCATGAACCAGGAAAATACACTTGTCTGGCCTCAGTCAGAATTGAAAAGACTGCAAAGAACTTTATTTTCATGTAAATGTGGGGCAGAAATTTTCATTGAGAGCAGGCTAATAGTCTCCTCGTACTAATCTTGGTTGCGAGCAGTGCTCCCAACATTGTTTAAAATAATTGCAACATTGGGATGGTTTGGGCCAAGCACAGATTCGTTTATCGTCAGTGCTTTCTCATAGTGCTTCCTAGCGTCCTCGTATTGACCTTGGTTTTCAAAGTGCTCCCAAGATTGTTTAAAGTACTGGCAACATTGAGTTGATTTGGGCCAAACACAGATTCTTTAATTGTCAGAGCTTTTTCATAATACTTCTTAGCCTTCTCGTACTGACCTTGGTTTTCAGCAGTGCTCCAGAAAAAAGCAGGAAAGCCAGAAAAGAAGCAGGAAAGACATAAACAAGAAAAACTGATTAAAATGAACTAAAAAATTTACAGAAAGATCTTGAAGTTTCACATTCAGTTGAAACAAAAGAAAAACTAAACTCGAAGCAATTTGAACTGCAAAAAACTACGCGAACATAAAATAAAAGGTTTACTTACCAGATCTAGACTGATCATGGACTGCCCACGGCGGAAAAAACAAAACAGCAACAAAATCATGACCAAATTGATTTTGTAAGAAAATAGAGAAATTATCAGCCAAGGAGAGATTATAGAAGAACAAAGGCGCTTTTATAATTCTCTTTATACTACAAAAGAAACATCTTTCGATGAGGAACAGTCGTCGCTTTTCTTTAATAACCGAAGGCCTAAGCTTTCTGAAATTCAGAAGGAATCTTGCGAAGGCGCAATTACAGTGCATGAATGCCTTACAGTACTAAAAACTATGTCGGACAACAAAAGCCCAGGATTAGACGGTTTTACAACTGAATTTTTTAAGTTTTTCTTGAACGACATAAAAATTTATTTAGTTAGGTCCTTGAATGCGTCACACGATTTAGGCAAAATGTCCATAACGCAGAGAAGAGGAGTTAGTACAAGTATTCGGAAGCCAAACAAAATACGATTTTTCGTAAAAAAACTGGCGAACAACTTCTCTTATCTGTGTAGACTATAAAATAGCATCGACTGTAATTCCTAATCGTTTAAAAAGAGTTTTGCCAAATATCATTTCAGATAATCAAAAAGGTTTCCTTAAAAATCGTTGCATATCCGAAAACCTTCGTATACTATATGACCTCATGCAAGCTTTAGAGGAAGAAGAACGAGTGGGTCTGCTTCTTTTAAATGACTTTGAAAAGGCTTTTGACTCACTGGAGTGGCCGTTTATAGATAGGGCATCAACCTTTTTCAATTTTGGCGAGTCAGTTAAAAAATGGGTTAACTATTTTATACCGATATCTCGAGTGCAATAGCTTACAATGGACACCTATTAGTCTTCTTTCCTGTTAGTAGAGGAGTACGACAGGGTGACCCCCTCTCCCCTTATCTCTTCATCTTATTAGTTTCCTATAGGTCAATATGCTGATGACACTTTTTTCACTCTGGACGGGTCCGAGAAATGGTTGCATCATTGCCTAAATACACTTGAACTGTTCGCAAAATGCTCAGGCCTCAAAGTGAACATCGATAAAACAAAAGCAGCATGGCTAGGTAGTAAAAGCAATTCTACTGCAACTCTGTGCTCCGGGAGGAAACTGACTTGGCTAACAAATGAACCCTTTGTAGTATGAGGGATCACTTTCTCCACCGATCTTTACAAAATTCCAAACCTCAACTATGAAGAAATAAAACAACTTCTAGATTGTTGGAGTTGGAGACACCTAGGTATTCAAGGCAAAATACAAATCATCAAATCTCTAGCAGTACCTAAAATAGTTCATCTACTGCCATCTCTTCCTTCCCCCGACAATAATTCCTTCCGTCAAATTTAAACACTTTTTATTCATTCATCTGGAATAACAAACGCGATAAAATAGCAAGGAAAACTACACTGTAGAGAATGGTGGACTAAAAATGATTGATATTCGCACCTTCGATAAAGCTCTAAAATATCCTGGGTCAGGTGGTGACGAAAACCTTCAGGCCGACAGGAAAAAACTACTCAACTCTATTTTTGGTCCCTGGAATGATGTCTGGCTTCTAAACAAAAAATCTATCAAATAACACGCCGTTTCTCATTGTTAGCGCTATACCAAAATCATGGAAAAACGCAATCAAGGACTATGGAGATGATTAGAGCTTGTTAAATCAATGAAAATAGAAGAACTCTCAAAATCGAAACAAAAAACAACAAAATTTGCGTATAACGCTATTTTACAGTCAGTAGCATCTGAACCCACAAAAGGCCAAAGTAGATGGTGTGATGAACTCTCTATGCCCGACATTGAGTGGAAAACCTACTATCGTATACCATTTTGTTGTACAGTTCAAGCTAAACTGCAAAGTTTTCAGTATAAAATATATCACCGAATATTAGCTACAAACACGTTCCTAATGAAGATTGGTATCGTCGACAGCGATAAATGTACTTTCTGCTATGATGAACCAGAATCAATTATACATCTCTTTTGGCCTTCCTGTACAGTCCAATACTTGTGGGACACCCTTTCTAGCTGGATAGCCGAAAAAACTGGGATAATTATTTCTTTCTCTCTGAAAACCGTAATTCTAGGTTAGAGTGAAAATACTGTATAAATAACTCAATAAACTTTGTAATACTTGTAACTAAATACTACATATACAAAAGCAAAATGGAAGGGTGTCCCACAATCTTCAACTGTCTTCAAAATTATTTACAATATATGTATAATATCGAGAAACTTACTGTTAACATATGCAAAAAATCCCGATGATTTGAGGCGCAGTGGAGAAATCTTAAAGATCTATTTATGTGATCGATTATTTTAACTGTTATGTAATATTTGTGTTGTCTTGAAATTAATAAAATATATTAAAAAAAGATTGTTTAAATTATCGGCAACGTTGGGATGGTTTGGGCCAATCACACATTCGTTTATCGTTAGTGCTTTCTCATAGTACTTGTTAGCTTTCTCTTACTGACCTTGGTTGTAAGCAGTGCTTCCATGATTGTTTTAAGCGTCGGCAACATCGGAATGGTTTGGGCTATGCACAGATTCGTTTATGGTTAGTGCCCTTTCATAGTACTTCTTAGCCACCTCGTACTGACCTTGGTTGCAAGCAGTGGTTCCAAGAATGTTTAGAATTTGGGCAACATCAGGATGGTTTGGGCCAAGCACAGATTCTTTTATCGTTAGTGACCTCTCATAATACTTCTGAGCCTCCTCGTACTGACCTTGGTTGTCAGCAGTGATCCCAAGATTGTTTAAGGCGTCGGCAACATCAGAATGGTTTGGGCCAAGTACAGATTCGTTTATGGTCAGTGCCCTCTCATAGTACTTCTTAGCCTCCTCGAACTGACCTTGGTTGTCAGCAGAATGGTTTGGGCCATGCATAGATTCGTTTATGGTCAGTGCCCTCTCATAGTACTTCTTAGCCTCCTCGTACTGACAAAAATCTCCTGATTTTTGCACCCACTCATCCACCCACCAGGGGCTTTATTTCATTCTTCAATAAAGAATTTTTCTGCCCAAACGTGTCTCATACCTTTATTGTTTCCAGTAATGCAGGAATAAGGGTAAATAATTTAGAGTTTTGAGCAAAAGATCAAATGCGCATAGGCTTATAACCATTCCAAATTGCAGCAAATTTGGTGTTATGATGGAAATAGCATCTCATTATGTCAGGTTAGTAACAACATAGGTCTATCAGACATTACATATCAACCTGTGAGCCGTGTCGACAACGAAAAGAGACTCTAGATCTGATGAGCCACTAGGTCCAAGAAAGACCATGGGAGAAGGTAGGAGTTGATATATATACTCTCTGCCATGACTGACTTGTGACTGTGGATTATTATAGTAATCTTTGGGAGCTGTACAGGCTCGAAAATACCAGCTCTAGAACTGTGAATTGGAAGCTGAAGGCCGATTTTGCTTTGTATGACAATCTAACTCAGCTAACTAGTGACAATGGTTCTCAATTTACTTGTGTTGAATTCCAGAAATTCACCAGGGAGTGGGACATTGACCACCATACAGCATCCCCCAACAACACCAAGGCCAACGGCAAAGAGGAAGCCGCTGTAAAGTCAGCCAAGCGCATCCTGAGAAAAACGGAAAAAGGTTGGGGAAAACCATTGCCTCGACCTTCTGGCGTACAGAAACACCCCAAACCAAGGAATTGGCAGCAGTCCAGCACAGAGGCTGATGAACCGACACACCAGTACCTTCCTCCCAACCACAACTATTCTGCTGAAGTCAAGAACCGTCCCCAAAGATCAAGAACGAAATGAAAGGAATGAAAGACCTACAGCAAAGGCAGGCATACTTCTACAACAGAAGTGCCAGAGATATACGACCCCAGGAAGAGGACGAGACTGTCCAAATGAAACCATTTGTTCTGGTACAGAAGCACTGGAAAAAAGGCTGTGGTAGTAAGGTGACTGGATCAGAGGTCCTACGAAGTAGACTCGGGTGGAACAGCCCCCTTGTCTGGATGTGGGACCCAACCCAACAGCCGAATCTCACACTCCACCCCAGGCAGAATGCAGTAGTGATGAAAAAGAATTTAAACGTGGCACAGAAACTAGTTCATCAGCCAAGGAGCAGTCACGAGAATCCCCGGCTCAGACAGAGCCAAGTTCACCAGCCGATGAGCAGTCGCGAGTAACCTCCGAAACGGAGACAATCAGTGATGCCCAGGTGAGGGGGGTGGTGAGGAACGATAACAGCCACACAACACAGGAGGGACCAACCCAAAACGTACTAGATATGGGAGATTAGAGACTTGTGTTAAGAGATGGCTAGCTTGTTTGAGACTCTTCCTATTGTTTGAAGGGGAAGATGTTACATAATGTACTTGATGTAACGCAGGACATTTAGACCTTGTTCAGTTTGAGCTCATTTGTTTAGCTTTATTTAGTGTTTGCTTTAGGACATTGTATAGAGAACCGTTTGTGCATTGCTTTACACATATGATATTTAAGAAATGAAACATTTTCTGCATACCTTCATAGGTAGTGAAAACCGACGCAAATGTTTGGAAGAATTGGAGAGCAGATCAGTGAAAACCTGAGACGCATGCAGTGAATTCGGGATTCTTTTTACTGGATTAGTCAATATGTCCTTGATTGAATTCCATGTGCTCTTAACTGGATTCTATATTTCCTTGACTGGATTCCATATTTCCTTGACTGGATTACATATTCCCTTGACTGGATTCCATTAATCCCTGGACTGGATTCCATATTCCCTTGACTGGATTCCAGATGTCCTTGACTGGATTCCATTCCCTTGACTGGACCTCCATTAATCCCTGACTGGACTCCAGATTTCCTTGACTGGATTCCATATTCCCTTGACTGGATTCCAGGTTTCCTTGACTGGATTCCATTATTCCTATGTCTGGATTCCATATTCCCTTGACTGGACTCCAGATTTCCGTGACTGGATTCCAGATTCCCTTGACAGGATTCCATTATTCCTATGACTGGATTCCATATTCTCTTAACTAGATTCCATATTCCTTGATTATATTCCATATTCCCTTGACTGGATTCCAATATTTCCTTGACTGGATTCAACATTCCCTTGACTGGATTCCATTATTCCTTTGTCTGGATTCCGTATAACCTTGACTGGATTCTATTTTTCCATTGTCTGGATTTCATAATACCTTGCATTGACTGGATTATTCCTTTGTCTGGATTTCATATCAGTCCCTTCGGCTCGACTAGATTCCATATATGCCTTTACTATCAGACTTTCTGCGAAAAATGTTTGTTAGCGAATACTGAAATGAGATTTAGGAACAGTCCCTCTGAAGAAAAAAAGATTGCTTGTAAATAAGTAGCCTTCATAGCAAATATTTAAAAAAAACAAAAACTCGTGCTTGTTGTCACGCTCTAAGCCGGGTCAATTACACAGCGAGCCAAATATGGAAAAACTTTAATGTCACGTTGATCTGCCGACCTGCAAATTCAAAGTGAGTTCGACGTGGAACCTAACTAAAGTTCAGTACTTTTTATGTTACATTTGGTGGCTTTGACAACATGTCAACTATTCACGGTGAGTATTAGAAAGCAGAAACCTGTGTGCGATTAGAAAAGTCATTATTCGTATTTGCTTTTAAAATCTTAAATGATAATGTATTGAGAAAAAGTTTAAATCTACTTTTTGTGATGTGTTGCAATAGCCTTTCGCCTCGCCTGTGTGCAAATGAACGTTACGGAAGACAAGGCTGCGAATATTTCTCATGCACGACAAAAAATTGAAGAAGCAGCGAAGAATGGAGCGAAGCTGATTGTTCTTCCGGTATGTCTATCTTTTGTGTCACACGTTATAGTTACAAAATTTATACAACCAGCAGAGACTTTTTTAAAACTTAAACAGTGTTTGACCATCAAATCTCTCTGCACTGCATTGTCTTTTGGCCGGCCTGTAGTGTGATCATCAGTTTTAAAACAAAATTATAAAAGGTGTTAATTCAGTTTTTATAAAGGACAAATGAAAAGTGTTTTCAGTTGCTTTTAAAGTAATAATCTGTAAATCTCACTTGTTTTAAAAAAGAGTTTGTTTTATAGTTTAGTATACTAGATAAATAAATAAGTTTTGGGAACGTTTCGAAACCTTGGAAGAGGACATGTGTTGCAATTTTTCATGTACTCCCTCTCTGAACTTTAAAACTACAACTTACTAGCTATTGGGAAATAGCAATAATTGCACCGAAGTATATTCATTAATGTTTAATTAATCGGTTAATATATTGCGAAATATTTCGGTCCGCTGGAGTTCAGACAAGCTAAATCGATTTACGAGCCTAAGTGGCCCATTGGAGCCGGCGCTTATCACCGGTTTCTGTAGTGTTAAGCAGATGAGAATCATTAACACCAGGGGATGTTAATCAATCGCAGGTTGGCCCCCAGCAGAAGCTGGTACTTATTTTACCAACCCCACAGGTTATATAGTGTCAGATAGAGCTTGTTAATTAACGAGGAAAAAGACTATTAGTATAAATCTACTTGCATTCTATTACCAATGCTGCTCTCTGATTGGCTACTCTACCCACTATCTATTCGGTGATAGATAGTGGGTAGTGATTGTCAACAAAAAGGCAGCCGCTCCTTCGAGGTTTTGAAGTGTGAGTGAAGACAATTTGGATAATTTACAGCCTTTTTTTGAACGACGAATAGATTTCTACTAAAACAATTCACTCTGGATTTCTATCACGCGATAGTTGATTCGGGCTAATTGTTAATTATATAAAATTAAGGATAAAAATTGAAAGTAAGAGAACTGTTACAATCAAAGTTTTATAAGGGGAAGGGGGAAGGTCGTCAGTTAAGCCGGTGTTACACGTTGAAACTTTTAGCTGAAACTCGAGTACAACAACGAGCGAGACAA
>JAOCNB020103818.1:0-11394 GCA_026546465.2 Palythoa caribaeorum | reverse complement strand
TTCTCCTGCTGTTGCTGCAACACCAGATATAAAAACATCTTCTTTGAGGGGAATTCATTTCGAATATCAGAATCTTCCTTGTGGCCAGAAGAATATATAATTTATGTTTAGTTTAACGAAACAACCGATCGTGAAAAATCTCCAACCGTTCTTCTAGAGTGTCATTACTTGGCACATAACGATGCTGTAGTCGACGAACAATAGGTAAACCTTTGTTATCCTATGGTTGCTTCTCGTAATAATTGTCACTGAAACATTTATAGTGTAATTTCACCCTTGTTCCTTCTCTGTCTATTTTTTCTTAATTACGATTTCATACAAATTTTTGTCAAGTAGCGTTATTTTTTTTTTGTTAACATTGGTTCAGTAATCACGGGTGATAGGAAACACAAGACTAGAATTTTTGAATTAAAGTCAACTTTCCCTCATCTGTTGTCCATTCATCGCGTTTCCTATCGACTTTTTATTAAATCCACCCTTCAAAAAAAGAAAGTAACAGACAGCTGGTAAACACGATTCGTCCGTTATCTCAGTCGGCAGAGCATATTGTTGCTAATATCGCTAAGGTCATGAGTTCGAGACTCATACGGACCAACCTATAGTTTTTGTTGACTTTTTAAATCCACCGTTCAAAAAAAAAGAAAGTAACAGCTGGCAGACATAATTGGTCCGTTATCTAAGTCAACAGGGCATGATGCTGATATCGCTAAGGTCATCAGTTCGAGACTCATAAAGACCAATCCTTTTTGTGTGTGTTGACTTTTCATTATATCCACCGTTCAAAAAAAGAAAGTAACAGCTGGAAGATATGATTGGTCCGTTAGCTCAGTCAACAGAGCATGATGCTGATATCGCTAAGGTCATCAGTTCGAGACTCATACAGACCAACACTTTTTTTGTGTGTTGACTTTTCATTATATCCACCGTTCAAAAGAAGAAAGTAACAGCTGGAAGATATGATTGGTCCGTTAGCTCAGTCAACAGAGCATGGTGCTGATATCGCTAAGGTCATGAGTTCGAGACTCATACAGACCAAACCTTTTTTTGTGTGTTGACTTTTCATTATATCCACCTTTCAAAAAAAGAAAGTAACAGCTGGCAGACATGATTGGTCCGTTAGCTCAGTCGGCAAAGCGTGGTGCTAATATCGCTAAGGTCATGAGTTCGAGACTCATGCGGACCAACCTATTGTTTTTGTTGACTTTTCATTATATCCACCGTTCAAAAAAAGAAAGTAACAGCTGGCAGACATGAATGGTCCATTAGCTCAGTCGGCAGAAAACCGCTGAACTGATATTCAGATTCAGAGACAACTAACAAAATGTTGACGACAACCAGTTTATGGTGTCAAAACTTGTAGGACCCCTCGGAGATATCTAAATTATTCAGATTAATATAGGTCGATTTTATACCAAAGTAATTTAAAATCAAAAAGTATATGATAGAGATATTGCATTATAACAAGAAAATGGATATTTTAATCGCATTTTTTTAGGAATACCGTGCAACCTAAATGGAACTTAGCCTAGATACAAAATCTGTTTTTTTTTTCTGTATTGTTAGAACTGAAAAAGATTCAGTTTAGAAAATGTGGAGATTTTTAGAAATATTCAGATTATTTGTGGCAGAATTCTACTAACTTTCAAGCTCATGCATCGCAACAAAACATTATAATTAAATAATTACAATTCCTACAGTATACACAAAACTCGCGTTGTTATTTTTTACTTTATCTCGTAAAAAGAATTGCAGTTTAAAGCAGGGAATAATTGCTGCGTGTGAATACAAGTTTTACTATTACTGCGAATCGAATACAGAATCAGTTCACAGTCAATGATCTTTGAAAGCCGCAATAATTTGCTCGGCCTTAACTCACTAATTTCGTTTGTTGTGGAAACTAGAGGTCGACATTGCTCATTCATAAATCTTAGTTCATATCTTAGAATTTTCACTTCTGCTTTGCTCTAGTCTTCATTTATTCTTGCATTTTTTAAAAACATTTGAAAAAAATATGTCGAAGCACTCATTTTTCGTGGTGTCAAAAACCCGGTGGACGATCTTGATTGGAAAATAAAGCTGCTGTCAGATTTCGGCTGGAGTTTCGATCATGTGCAGAACCGTGACTATGCCCCATTAATTAAGTGACTGCATCTATGCGTCAGTTTGTGGTTGAAAAATTATGCGATTAAACGTCGAAATATTCCTTAAAACGTTTGAAAATTCATTTCTTGAAAATCATATTTTGATTTCCGAAATGTTTATCTTAGGTTTTGCATTTATACTTTGACAAGCACACTTCGATTCTTTAACTCGAAATTTTTCTCATGTTTTTATTATATTGAATTCAGAGTTTTTCTAATAGAATGTAGGCCATCAAAGTAAATTAAAAATACAATAAAAACCTAATGATCTCCGATTTATCGTAGGCGGAACATCCTTGTTTAACAAAGACACTATCAACGCAGTTTCATACTGGAAGCTTTTAAACCATTGCCCACACAATCAAAATTCACCTCGTAGGAAAATTTTTTTCTCCGCACAGTTCAAAATTATATGCTGCATTACCCGCTTGCTGAAAGTGCCACAAAAAAGGTAAGTAAGACTTTGGAACTGCTCATTAGTAAATAAGGAAAATATTTCGGTCTATTTTAATTTGCTTAAAAGTAGTCTTCGTAGCACAAAAAAAAAACATAAAAAAGGTTCTGTAAACATTTTGTGATGGGTTATGGAGTTTTAGAATTCTGTTTTTTGGTATGCTTACCATGGACGAGTCGTCATTTAAGGACCGGTGCAATTTTCGACCATAACGTTCAGTTTTATACGGTGGCCCGCAAGTGCCCTACAGAAATATCAATATTCCAGTACAAAAAATAAATGTGAATACAAAAATATTGATTTCAGATCAAAAATCTTTCTTTTAATCGAAAATAATATTTCAGTGGCCCTTGGAATATGTTTATATTTTGGATGCGGAATTTATTTTTGTTTTGATTTTTTTTTGTACTGAAAAAATTTATTAGCAAAAGAAACACAAAATGAAAAAAAAAAGAAGTTTGTTTGTAACTGTTCTGCATCACTTTTCTTGAAGAAGGTCAGAGACCAGCCGAAACATTGGAACTTTTAAGATTGTATCTAAAACATTCAAAATATGTTAACCAGAACAAACTATATACAAGGCATATCTTCATAATGTTTGAGCTGTTGAGTACATTACAATCTTAATTTTTATGGTGACAATCTTTCTATATATAATTTCATGCGTAATGTGATATATTGTTGCCACAGTAACCAAAATTTTACAAATGGTTCTTGATTGTTCTTAGAAGCTAGTTGTTCCGTTGTTTGAAAAATTATTTTCAAAAAATAAAGCTTGCTTCTGAGTTTTTTTAATTGTACGAGGGTTCTTCAAATATTTATTTTTGTAATTGCAATCACACTAAGCAATTAAGATATTGCTTACAGCAGAGCATTATGGATTACTTCTAGTTTCTCTATGTCTATATTCTTTTAGTTGCGCTATTCTAAATAAAGTGTTTTTTTTATTATTTTTAAAACAATCCTATTAGCAATTCTACGAATGTAGAAAACTGTACGTTCAAATATTAGGCTAGCTATTAAGTTTTAGCCTGTTTCCTTGTTTATACGTTTTGTCACCCTTACCTTACAGAGCTACTTTGATTTATTTCTAAACAACTTAATGATATTCAAAAACTACCTCTGTATGTCTAAATTCAACAAGTTTCAATAACTTTATTTTTGAATGCTAATAATGCCCACAATAACCCGTTCTGTATGTAACAATCGTAAGCTGCATATCGCTTATAGATTAAGTCACTAATTTCTTCTCCCTCTATCTAGAAAATTCCATCATCCCATATCTCCAAGGAAACTAATTTTGTGATGTCCATGATGCCCATGATGCCTATGATGTCCATTATGTCCATGATGTCCATGATTTCATGGATGCCCATGATGTCCATGATGCCCATGATGCCTATGATGTCCATGATGTCCATTATGTCCATGATGTCCATGATGTCCATAATGCCCATGATGTCCATGATGTCCATGATGTCCATAATGCCCATTATGTCCATGATTTCATGGATGCCCATGACGCCCATGATGTCCATGATGTCCACGATGCCCATGATGTCCATGATGCCCATGATGTCCATGATGTCCATGATGTCCATGATGTCCATGATTTCAATGATGTCCATGATGTCCATGATGCCCATGATGTCCATGATGCCCATGATGTCCATGATGTCCTCCACCGCAACGTCCCCAAAGTCCAATGTAGTTGGCTGTCAGAGAACACCAAGGTTTTCCTGGGCTGTTTGCCATTGTACAGGAAGTGTACGTCTTTCCGTTGTAAACGAAGGGAAAATGACAACATTTTCCCGACACGGTTTTAACGGAGCAAGGACGTACTTTCACTGAAAATCAAACGGTATTTTTGCTCAAGATAATTTCGCTGTATCAATTATACATTGAACTAGGAAATATCAAATTAAACTTAGGGCACATTCGTACTACGCTGACAAAGTTTGTTTGGCAGGGCCCAATATCACGACAAACTTTTGTCTCGATCAAATTTTTTATTTGGGAATTGTATTCGCACTGTACAATACTGTACAATCGACAAATTAACAATCCTCAATCGCTTTGGCGCGAAAGCTTAATTTCTCTTTTAGTTTTTTTAAACAACTTGAAATTGCCAATTTTCTGTCACTTTTGACGTTTGTACCGCGTTCGGAGGCCATTGGAGCAGGGGAGTGGCGCCTTTGAAGTTTGGTTGAGCGCGAAAAGTTGTGTCCCCACACAAAAATATCATTCACACTTGTCCTATACTTAAATTGCCAATTTATATTGGTAAAACAAACAGAAATCGGTCCAGTGCGAACGGGCCCTTATTTTGGATACTAAAACTTATTTTTACTACGTGTAAAATTCACAATATTTTCATACAAAGCATCGGTTCTATAACTCTTAACTTTTAATTTTTAGCAATAAAAAAAGAATTAGTCTGTCAAAATAATCTTGTACTCATTAACACCGACTTCAATGTGCTTCACGAAGGAATGTTACTTTCAATACTAATCTACATTTATAGACGCCACCTGACATGCAAGATTTTTGAGACCATTTACAAATTAGATCATTGTAGCTTATAAAAGAAAACTATATTGAAACCATCCATTTCGTCAGGTTTTGGTTGTGTTTTGATTGTAAAAAAGTTACGTAAAAATAATCTATTGGTAGAAAATTGTTTTTTCCATCTGGAATTCAGGAACCAAATTGGAAGATTCAACCAATCTTTTTCACCCCATTTGGAAATAAACAGCAAATGCATGTAAACCAAATTTACCAATTTCTTTAGTGGAAGGTAATTTTGACAATTGCAAAGTGTTAAGACAAGCTACGTTCGATGATATGGCTGGTGGGTCATGCATAATAGCAAACACGTATAGCAGCTTCCCGTGTGCAAACTATCAACACATTCGAGGACAATCACTTTGTTTTGCTACTATATTTAAACATTTTTTTTCGAATACCTTAAAAAAAAGCCAGAGGACTCTTATGTTAGTGGTTAAATAAAAAGTAAACAATGAATCTAAGCTTAGATTGAAATGAGATCTAATTCTATTACCTTTGCAATATCCCCATTTCCCTTGGTAGTTAGCTGTCAGGGAACACCAAGATTTGCCATTGTTGTTTGCTGTTGTACAGGTAGTGTACTTCTTGCCCTTGTACGTGAATGGCAAATGGCAGCATTGTCCCTTTACGGTTTTAACTGAGCAAGAAGGTGGCTTGACTGAAAAGCAAACAGCATTTGACTTTGAGATATAGCTCCGATTTCTCTCTCTTTTCCTGCATCAATATTTTGTTTTCCGTATCAAAGGATTTAACATTTTGCACGGGCAAGGGCAGCATAATTTTGTGATCAAAGTGTAAAGGAGTGGGTAAGAACAAGGAACTGAATTAAATTTCTAGAAATAGAATATTTTCCATTGTTCTAACAAAGCGGTCTGCTGTGCTTTTTTTTTTTTCTTGGGTGACAGCTGTTTTTTAGTTAGGCTATGATTGCGTTCGGTTGCGATGAAGGCGAACACTTTTAAATCGTGCCATTATTTGCGGGATTCTTGTCGATGTAAAATTAATACACCTACTTGAAAGATTCGACCAGCCTTTCTTGCCACTATTTTTAAAATATTACAGTTCAGGGATGTGCACGAAAATAATCAAATTATGATTAGATTTAATTTTCGTAAGTGCATGCGATGTGCTGACACGATCGAGTTCAATTACAAGGCTGCTGCAACAGGTAGGACAGCAAAAATGTATGGCAGATTCCCGTGTGTTGCCTGATTTACTTATACACGATTGACTTTGTTTTTCTACTATACAGAAAAACTGAGTATGTTTTAAAATAACACTCAATTATTATATCAGTAATTAAAATAAAACGCTTAGATTGAAATGATTATCAAGTTTCGTCTTATAAAATATTTATCTATTACCTTTGCAATATCCCCATTTCCCTTTGTAGG
The DNA here is from genome assembly GCA_026546465.2 of Palythoa caribaeorum. Classification (NCBI taxonomy): domain Eukaryota; kingdom Metazoa; phylum Cnidaria; class Anthozoa; order Zoantharia; family Sphenopidae; genus Palythoa; species Palythoa caribaeorum. The sequence continues at coordinate 4,837 of JAOCNB020103818.1, read as the reverse complement.
TGGCTGTCAGGGAACACCAAGGTTTGTTATGGTTGTTTGCTGTTGTACAGGAAGTGTACTTCTTGCCCTTGTAAGTGAATGGCAAATGACAGCATTTTCCCTTTACGGTTTCAACTGAGCAAGAAGGTGGCTTGACTGAAAAGGAATTAGCATTTTACCTCAATATTTAAGTCCAATTTCATATCAATTCCAAATTCGTTGCTTAAATTGCGGCAATCGATAGAGTGACTGCAAGTGCGTCCTCCAGATACCAATCAGTAGTTTGAAATTTGGAGCTCCATTCTAATTGTTAGCTAGATCACGTTTTTATGTTATATTGACTATGATTGCAATTCTAACTGCTTATACATGCACCATTATAAAACACAAAGCAATTAAAACCGGTACGTGCCATCCAAAACAAAAAAGAGAAAATATACCAAATTCACCCTTTTGGGGGAAAAAATTGAAGTAGTCGCATTCTTCATTGCATGAATTTCGATCAAGCTGTAATAATCAGAGCCTTTTCTAAGCAGGCCCAAAATGAGCATTTTTCTCAGTCATATCTGTTTTCATTCGGATGTGACTATAGTATCGATTGCCTTTAAGTAAATAACGTATTCGCTGTTGATCAATAGGTCCAGAATTGTTTCCGAAGCAAAAGTCAAATATCAAAGGCATATACCACAGTTACGAAAAATAAAAAGTCAAGGACTAAACAATAAAATTGTATATGTAAAAATGCCTAAAGCTTTATAAATGCATAATAATAAAAAAGCTCGTAATTCAGTTTTCATACGTTAATGATTTAATTAACACCCTTTCCCTTTGATTTTTTCTTCACGTTAAAGCACTGGTCAACTTGCTGACCAGTTACGCGCTGCTACGCGTAGTTTTCTGTTCACGTGATCAACATGTTTGAGCGTAAAACTAGGGGTTACGTTTAAACCTTTTAACCTTTTTTTTCTTTTACCTATGGGATAATATTTAACTATCACTATTGGTATCAGTATTGTATCGGTAAGAACGGAACAAGTAAGAACCGGAAGTGATCGCGCGATTGCGAGAACATTATAATTTAGTAATACAAAGTACGAGGCGCTCATCCGGGGGAATGGAAAAAAGGCAAAATGGCGCCAGTTTAGAGCACATGTATCACAATTAGTGTTTTACCGCTCCGCGGTTTTTATGCTTCGTTCAGCGTTTTTCTATAGTTACATTGTACCTTGAAGATGAATATTCTATGAAAGATTCCGAATAAATAAATGGAGTGTGTTTGAACAAGTTGAGAAAGTTTATTTCGGCGTTTATCTTGGTGTTTATTGAACTCTACTGAAATTACGGACTGGACATCCCAGTACAACAACTTGTCCACAAAAGCACAGAATCGTCGCTAAAATTACGTTCACCTTGATAAATACTTCCATCAACAAATAAGTTAACATTTGGCATTGTAAAACTTATAAACCTTCCTCGCTTTGATGGAAAAAAAGAGAAACAACTTTAGGGAAAGGAGGAAAGAACGCGCATTTGTGACGTACACGACGGAATGCTCATTCTCGTGTACCGCAGGTCATTATACTTTATAAGGAATGAATGCCTGGCGGCTCGCAGCAATAAAGCTGCAATGAAAACAAAGTCTAGAATGAGACACATTCACTCTTCCAGAGCTTCCAATGGCCCTGTAACATCGCATTAAAGCTTAAATTGCAGCTCAATCTTGCAACTTAGTAAATAACAAAATAATATAATTTTTTTGAGGTCCAGAATCCATCAAATGGCATGCTCTGATTGGCTGGCCAGAGGTCCGGAATCCTACCGCAGAACTGATTCCGGACATAACCAACATATGTTCTATAATATGGGCTCATTTCTTAATTAGTAATTAATTAATTAATTATCAACTCTAACGAAAGTTTTAGGATAATTGCGATCATTTCCAACCATTTCTGATCACCTCCAAAGATTTTTCGAAAATTTTCGAAAATCTCAAAAATGCCTTAGAAACGTTTTCTAACCATTTTCGGAGATTTTGAAAAATTCCAAAGATTTCTAAGAACTTCGATTATTTCCGAAGATTTTCCAAAAATTTTCGAAGAGAGGAAAAAAGGGCAGCATTTTCAAGACTGAGGTCACAGTTTTTCACTATACAGACCTACCAGCCAGCAAATAACATATATATGAAGCACATTAACAGGCAAAGGGTCTCATCACCCATGTTTTAACCGGCTCTCTTATAAACCTAAGGCTGGATTTTTAAACAAAATGGATATTTATTGACTATTTTGGTGCAAAACGGCTCTTAAGTGTTGATTTAGGTCAAAAACTAAAAAAAAAATCTTGATTTTTTCCAATGTTTTTTTGTTCTGCTTTAAAGAGCTTTTGATGGAACAGAAAACAAGCAAGAATTCCGACAAAATGACTTAAAATGCACGCGTATCTGTCTCTCATGGGAGTTGTTGTTGTCTTCTTTGGAAATCAACAAAGCTCAAACAGTTTCTTGACACGTTATCACATTTGTTTTGCAAGCTGTCACGAACGGCTTACATCCGGGAAGTATTGTTTGTATAAGTGTTTTAAAAGTCATATTTCACTTCAGAAGCTCCCAAGCTGGAATTAGATCATTAAGTCAGAATGGTGGGTCGAGGCAAGCTTCTAAAAGAATCTAGAAGTGGAAAGTGAATTCACGCCCATCACGAACCGCTAAAACTTATGAAGCTTGACGTGGCGCGGGTCGCAAGTGAATCTATTTTCCTATTCGTTCTGAGGTGGATTCCAGCACCTACTGAGGCATTTTAAACACATTTTGACTACTAAATATCTCAACGAGTGCGAAAGTTTGCCAGTAGGTGTGGGTGGCTCGACACTTATAAAAAGATATGAAAAAGATATGGGTAGAAGTCCATCTGCGCGCGTATTCCTTAGATCACGTGACCAATGCATCGATTCTATGTATTCGTAAAATCGCTCTGATTAAATGGCTTTCACTCGGCCTGCAAAACCAGAGGAGGCAATCATTGCATACAAGAGGCAAGGGGACGAGGTGAAGTTTGCCGGAGTTGTAATATTCTTGACAGGAATTGATATTTTGAATGAGATATCATAGGCAAATATTGTTAGTTTTCTGCTCTAAACGGGATTTGGAATTGAAAAAGTTATGAGCTTGTCAGTTTTTTTTTTAGTTCTTGCAATTGCAAGTTTGGCGATGTAACTTTGGTAATTTCTCAGCAGCCTTCATTTCTACTGAAGCAGTGACAGTGATGAGTAAGGCAAATTCTTGAACATTTTAGAGGTTTTACGCCGGTTTTCTTATTGTTTGACGTTGGAAGGAATTTTCAATTCATTTTCTACTGGGTTGCCTGTGGGCAATTTAGTTTTAAAGTGCCTTCTGTTTTTTTTTCTCCGCGAGAAAATCCAATTCTTGTGCAATACGACTTGAATTTTTATTTTGTGGCATGAAAACGAAATACAGTTCTTCGTTTGCACTTACGTCATCAACTGTGCTCAAATTTTTATATATATGAAGCCGGCGTTGGTGGGTTATGCATGCAAGATTTGCTTTTCTCTCGTGACCACGTGACCCATTAATCAGCGGCAAAAAATTATGTTGCAAATGCTATAATAATTTATAACGGAGTTACGCAGAAATCAGGCTAGGATCGCCGATCGATTTGCTAATATATACAATTTTTTTGGTAAAGAAGAAGCCAAAGCGATCGCCGATTGTATTTCGCTGTGACATGAGAGAGTAAAGCTGAAATACAAGTTTCGAAAGTGGAATGTTTTTAAAGACAAAGCACTAAGTTTACCTATGGATCGCAGGCCCAAAAATCCGCTTGTATGTAGCTGTCACATCCCAGAATTTGATGGAGTAAAGCTGAAATACAAATCTCGAAAGTGGAATATTTTCAAAGACAAACGGCACTCAGTTTATAATCGCCGATTGTTTTTTGCTGTGACATGCCAGAATTTGAGAGAGTAACTAAAGCTGAAATGCAAGTCTCGAAAATGGGACCCTGGAACTGAACGTCATGGCGAACGGTTGTGACTAACTCCCGTTCTTCAAAATGTTTTTTTTTTAAACAGGTTTTGTAGACCGGTTTTATGGCCGGTGGACGGCAAAAGAAAAAAAATCCCGTGGCAGCAACAACTCTGATAGTGGGCGACAAGAAAAACTATTAAAATCAAGCTTTGAAATGGAAGAAGCCGCGAACACCAGCGACATGGCAATGGACGACACTTTTGCAATGTTAAGAGACTCCGTAGAATGTCTTAGAAAGGAAATGGTTGAAGGTTTCTCTAAAATTGATATGGTTTTATATGGACTTTTTCCGACACGAATCATTGAAAGCGGAGTTGAAAACCCTAAACGAAAAAGTTATGGATATTGAAAGAAGTGATGAATTTACACAAGGAGAAGTAGATTTGCTGAAAGAAGACATGAAAGCAAAAGAAGATCAAATGACTGAACTGCTGCAAGGCCACGAGGAGCTGAGTAGAAGTATTAGTGAACTGACGAAAAAACTCAAAGAGGAGGAGAAAGAAACACACAAGTAGTGTGTAATGTGGAGAATTAGCCCCAAGAAAAGGGCGCAAAAAGGGCGCATGGTGCATAAATTAAAGCGCACAGTCATTAACGTGAAATAGGGCGCAATGTGTATAAATTAGAGTGTCGTATCCTAGGATGACGTCATACGTCATAAATTAGTGCGTCGTATAAACTCATGAATAAAATGGGGATTCTATGGGAATTCTACGGGGGTTGTATGGGATTATATGGTGATCGTATGGGAATTATATGGGGATTGTTTTGAACAACTTGCCTGAACTTGCCGCAAACAAGACAGTGAAAATGTTG
>JAOCNB020103790.1:0-11396 GCA_026546465.2 Palythoa caribaeorum | reverse complement strand
TTTGTTGGGGCGCCCCGACGGGGCCGGGGGGGTTGGGGGGGGGGGGTGGGGGAGGGGCTGGGGTTGGGGGGAGAAGGCTTTGGCCCCCCCCCCCCCCTCCATCCTCCACAATTACCCTATCTTTGTTCCTAAGCTAATGAAACTTGGCACAATTTAAAAAATAACTGTGGCAAAATCTACTACAGTTATCTTAAAGTTCCAAATTAGGTATGACGTCATAATGATGTCATCTTCCTATTTGGACAACCGTTTTTCAGTGTTAAGGCTACATCTAACTTTTTCGAAATAATATTCAGAAATCATCCTTAACATTATAATTTGAAAGTTACAACCTTCATTTGGAATTCATCCGTCCATCTGAAGTTAAAAATAATGTTAAATGACATCATTGTTATTATTTTCACTAGTTAAATTCATACATAGTATCTGAAATCCCTGTTACCATGACAACAAGCAATAACATATTGATCCACGCTTCCCAAAAGGTTTTTCATAAAATTCGAGGAAAAGTCAGAAAATTTCAGCTCTTATGGATGAGCCATAAATAGCAAAAAAACACGCTCTCTTATATTGTTGACGCAGTATCATTCAGATTTATAGATTTTTTTTAAAAAATGCTTTTCTTTTAACTCTATGGAAAGAATTCCGAATAACGATTTTAGAATTTTTTGCAATGGATCAAAGTCGCAAGGGAAGATAAACGACAGTGGTATTACAATAACAATTTTAGTAGTAATAAAATCAACATCAAGTCCATCCTATTGTATGGTGCAGAAACCAAGGGCATCCAGTACAAGATCCAAGATCCTGCCTTCGAAGGAACTTTAGACTACATTGGCCAGAGAAAGTCTCAAACCAGGAACTGTGGGAGCGCACTGAAGAAGCCCCTGTGAGGAGCCAGATAGGCTTAGACAGATTGTGCCCGCATTCTCCAAAATTATGCCAATGCGAAAAAGTGTGCATGAGTATAGCTGCTTGGTACTGTCCCACGTTAGTGCCAAGATGGCGTCATGCTTGAATGAACAGTTTCAGGTTTCTGGTTCAGCATCGTTTTGGCAATCAACACGGTTACGCTTTAGCTAATTATCTGCAAGCTACAATCCCGAACAAAGTAAAACGAAATAGCCTACCCCACGGCCCACTTCCCTAACCAATTTTGTTGGGAAGTTTTCAAGTGAAACTTCAGCGTGTATCACAAAGAAAAATGCAATATTGAACTTGAAGAGAAGTATGACGGGACGGGCTCGTAATGTGAGTGTTTCGTTTAATTTGTCCGGGATTGTATCAATGCTTTTTATCGGAAAATCGTTATGTTTGTAATCATGAACTATGCCAAAATTATGCTAGCACAATCTGCCAAAGCCTAAAACCAGATATAACGTCGAAAATGGCGTTGGAACCGCCACACCCTGCGTCGAGAGGGAAGCATTGCAAGGATGTCTCGACTCAAATCCTCAACGAAAGCGGCAGTAAGGAAAACCCAACGCCTTCCTAATATGAAAAAGTAACTGTTAGCGCCAGATCTGATTTAAAAGCAACAAACACTCAAAAACTTTTCAAAACACGACAATTTTCGACAGTACAAAATTAAAGACGTCGCGAAGGATTCTGGGCTTCCGGCCTTGCCTTTCTGCGAAACGAACTCACGGGAATCCTGGGAAGTAGTCAAAAACAACATCCAATCCAAGAGGTCCTTATTCTAAATTATGCGCGCGTAATTTAGCTATTTATTTAACAGTTGAGAGGTAGATTGCTTGAAATTTTAAGCAAGGCGGTTTTCTCTCAGTTTAAAAAAGAAAATTTCGACCAATAAATTGTTATTGAAGTAAGTATTTAAACCGCTCAGAAGAAGAAGCGAAGATGACAAAGGTAAGAGTCAGTTTATCTTACATAAAGACCATTGATATGCAGTCTAGTGCACGTGAGAATGTTCTGACCATAGGAGGCGGCGTCTAATTAACAAATAGATTCCATGTTGTTGTGCGTCTGTTCAGTAATAGATAACAAATGACGTCAAACTGTGGTAAGAACAAAAACGTGGCACACGAGGCGATAGCCAAGTGTGTCGTAGACGCTTTTACCACAGTTTGACGTCCTCTGTGATCTGAAACTGAACAGACGCACAAAAACATGGAATCTATTTGTTTTATTTATATAAAAAATTAAAAACTTTGTAATAGTGGCGGAATAATGGGAGAATAACTTGGGTTATTCAGTATATAAACATAGATTAGATCTGTCTCTAAAGCGTGACAAAACAATTTTACAACATGAAGAAAAAGGTTTCAATTAAGAAATCAGAACTGCGATACGTGCGCGCATTTTACCTACGACAAGATGAAGCTCATTATCGTCTCTTACAACGCACCTCATCTTTGACAAAAACTTAATCAAACAGAGATCAGTTTCAAATTTAAGAAAATAATTAGACAAATAATTGAACGGCTACATAAAAATAAAAAAAATTGCTTCATTGATAGTCATTTGAAGGTTGTAAGTTGTAAAACCTGCATTTCTAAATGTTTCCAAGAGTAGCCCTCAGGGATCGTTGTCCACCGCTAAATGGTCGTATTCACTTCTATCTTGTGATCTTCCTTCCTTGAACTTACATTCTATATCTATTGTAACCTGCTGAAACTCGTGGAAATACGTCATACCAAACAACCCAAACCCAAGCGCGGCCAGCCACTCACTGATGTTGCTGAGCACGTGAACAGAGTAGCCAGGGTCAGCGGGTTCCCAATGAGCCACCGTATGCTCCGACTGTTGCCGGAAATTGTCAAAAGCGAACATTTCAGCTAAAAAGAAGATGCAGCCGAAAACCGTCAAAACGGAGGTTAGAATTAGTCGAATTGAAAACAGGAGAACGCTGTTTTGGCCCAGGTTAGCGAGTTTGTATGTCAAACTCGTTTGAATCCAGCAGTACACGGCACCAGCGCCAAACAACATCACAGCCCCCGTGTCGTGCACGTAAACCATATTCTCTTCCTAAAAGAAAACAAAGCATTGACTGTTTCAATTTGTCTTAGGAATGACAACATTAACCGTCATTATAAATGGCCGACAATTTTCGCAACAAAATAAAAAATATTGAGCGTAGATAGGCGATATTAATATTTGGCATTATTATGTGGCAGGTTCTGCGTTCTGATTGGTTACGCGAGCGGGCATGATAGGTCCATCTTACCCGCTCGGAATTGCCCAGTTGTGCCCGCAAGTAAAATATTGCGTAGAGCGGCAATTGCACATTGAGATTCGGGCAATGGAGTCGCAAAAAGAATAAGAGGTCAGTCAAAACAAAGAAAACATAGACGAGTTTCGTAATTAAACCGACAAACACAAAAATTAAAACACAAAGTGATATGAAGACATAGAAGCCTTTTTGTCTTATGGAAAACAATAGTAAAGTGAAATTCTTTGGCCATATAATATATCCTTTATTGAACAAGCTTGTTCGGTCAATATGGCAGAAAATTGCACTCGTTCTTTTTTTGCATTTTCATGTAACGCAAAAAAAGATCTTGGCCAATATCCAGCCATCTTGACCTCACGCTTGTTCAATAACTCATATATATTGGGTATGAAAACACTATAATGCAATGAAATATATCTATAGCTACACCTCTCCTGGAGTGTTATGCTCTCTGAAGTGATGCATACAAACTGAGATATGAAAGAGGAATCAAAGAAACATGGAAATAAGCGAGGGAAATGTTGGGCATTATTGAACGGGATTGGACAATATTAAGCGATATATACTGGGCGACATCTTGCGACACTTGGACCCCAGGCCTCATTCAGCTGTCAAGCATCGGCGCCAACTGCAATCCTACTTTGGTGGCGTTGCACAGAAAACGTGAGTATTTATAAATGGCTGCTGGTTCAATTAGGGCCGTTTACCGTTTCTACAGGTCCCTTATCGTTTGCAAAGAAAAACCGAAATTTTCAGTAAGAAATCTTAATGGTGCAGTTCATCCCACTGAAAACACACTCAGTAGAGCTTAGAGCCAGTCGATTGTAACAAATGGTACAGAAGTTTTTGGCCATTTCGACTGGAATGGAAAAAGAGGAAGACATCTGAAGTTTTCTATCGTTTTCGAAAATTTTTCAGCGAGATGAAATGCAACATGTAGTTACTGACTTATAATTCTATTTTTTCTGTGCAAATGGTAAGCAGCCAAGTTTTCCTGAGTGCATGTTGCAGACAAAAAAAATCTCCTATTGTATTTTATTTAGCTATCCGTCTAACATGACATTATGTTAGATACACGCCTTTTTTTATATTATAACAATTAGAACAAAGAGGCTCAAATTTGCCAAAATTTAAGAACAATTTAAGAACAAGCTCAGGCTGAGGCTTAATAACAAGGAAAGTTTGTGTAGTAGAAAATTGACTAAAACTTAGTGATACAGCATAAAACATAAAAAGATTCACTGTAAAGCTTTATTGCTCAACAATCAATGAAGGTAGTTCGCCTCTAAATTCAGTCCTACAATAAATGTGTGACACAAGGCGTTTCATTTTCCAATACCTTGTTTTATTTTGTTGTTTGTTTTTTTTTCAATAAAAACCGCTCACAGAAATAAGAACAAATTGAGACTTAAATCGCCAAGAAAATTAAGAACAATGAGCCTCGGCAAAATGTACTGGTTCTTATGGGAAAAAAAAGCGTGTGGCAGATTGTCAGAAGATTTTCAGTCTGTTTCTGGCGAGTTACTTAAAATCACACTCACTACTTTGTGATAACGTTTAAATTTAGTTTAATTTACATTTTACCTATCGGAAAGCGCTGAGAAAATAATTAAACACCCAAACTTGCGAAATTCGTACATGATGCGAGTAACTAAAAAGTTATTTGGCTATAAACTTTTTTTGATAAATTTGAAAATGGATTTAGTTAAATTGAAATAAAACAATTGGTATACAATTATGCCAACAAATAAATATTCTATAAAGAAAGTGTTTAGCGCAGTAGGTGTCTCTGTAAAATTGAAATTAGACCACTACTAAAATTCGCCTATTCATTTTAAAAACACATTTTTAAAGCAATGGGTTCTTCTGATGAAATTTGTCACTGAATTTGCGCAACGATTTTGATAAACATCCGTTTACAAGCTTTTAAGGAAAGATCGACTCGGCCAGATATTACTAGAAAGTTTTGCAACAGAAAAATAAAAAGAGGGTGTTTTATACATTTCAATTTTCTGCGATGTAGTTATATTTTTGACGAAAAGCAACAATTATTTTCTAACACACACTTACAGACATTCCCTGCTTTCTCTCTATAATGTATCTATTACCTTAGCTTATGCTAAACAGGTGTTTTTTTGAAGGAAATTCGAGATGAAATTTAGAAACTGTCTGCGCTTTGTGTATTATACCAAACCTTGCTTAGTCAATGGTATACCAAATTCATATTTTTCACTTAGGCTTACTTACAAGCTAAATAAATGTTTGCAGCCTGTTTGAATCCATTTTAGTGCTACAAAGATAAATATCTAACAAGGCGGGTACAAGTAGACCGAATCAGCTTGAAAGGAAATGTGGATTTGTTCTTTTTTATAATTCTATGCTATAAAAAAATAGTAGAATGTATGTTTAGAATTATTTTAATAAATGATTGATAGTCGAAACGCATTTTTGATTCTCTGAAACATCTCAACGTACTGCACAAACAAACTATACGCCTGTTCAAATAGAACTACTACTGGGAAATCGGCGCTTCTGCATATTTTAGTGTTTACATCATTGGTTATGACAAATCTGAAAAACGTGACAAGATTTTGACATTTGTATCCTTAGATATAAAATCATTATTCTCTAATACTAATGCATGCATCTGATTTCGCCAAAAAGAAAAATCAAAGGGCATGTCAACTGATATTGCTTGGAGAAAGACTTTGATTGACCAGACAAAAAACCTAACGTATACTCGATAAAACAAGACAAAACGACTCGCAGTTTAAGAAGACACAAATCTCGCCAAAGAACATTTTTCAATTTAATGTTTACACTAAACAGATATTTTCGTGCATAACTTTGGCAAACCTAAGAATCTTTCCCATTTCACAAACTGTAAACAAAGTATTTGCCAAATTACCTCTATAATATATACAGTCTTAGTAACTGTAAAGCTTACCTCTTGTGATGGGAAATTTGCAATGATTGTCGCTCCAAGAGCGCTTATCACGCCAAACGCAACGCCTAGTTTGTTGAGACGCCCCAGGAGAAGGTCGCTGGAATCTAGCCCTGTTGTGATCAGACGAAGCTGCAGAAATCGTACAAGAACATTGATAACCACCAATGCAGCAGAGAAATTAAAAAGTTCTGAGAAAATGTTTGACTCGGGAACCTGTGCACCCGTATCACTTATGGCCGGTACAAAAGGATAAATATGATTGTTCGCTACTGCGATAGAATAACACAGCAAAAACGTAAAACAAGTGAAGAAACCCCAGAAAACGGGTAGATAGCCAAGACCGAAAGAAAAATCCCCTCCGATCATAATTGATAAAGGTTTTGCATTCTCAATTACTTCTTCTTGCTAGGGTTTTCAATCCGACTGTAATAGTTGTACAGGAAAAAGTATGGGTCCTTTGAAGATTATCCCTATTTTACAAAGCAGGTTCTTTCACAAAAATTGGGCCGTTCTTCAGGTTTTGTTTCAAGTGAAATTATGCAAATTCCGCGCGATATTTTCTTCCCGCAAACATCTGATTAATTGTATAAAGTGACACGATTGGTCAATGAAAAATGGGCTTTTCGATAATAAGATACAAAAGAACACACAAAAAACAAAATATCTTCACGAAATTGTAAATTAATTCTTTCGGCATCTTCACAGATTAGAGATTAAGATAACGCGATGAAAGGTCAAGCTTATGTTTTGGATAATATCAAATTTGTTCCAATATAGCTACAATTTTTTTCGCTGAATTTAGTCATGTCTGTGCTTGGCGTAACATACGAAGCGAATTGCTTTAATTAAGGCAGTTTTCAGCTGCTGAGAAAGGAAACTTTCTAGACAAAAATACATTAATAGTTTATGATTTTCACTGCAATTTCGGCCTGTGAAAGAGTCGATCTAGTCCAGTTTCGAAATGTGTGACTAGCTAACTAGTAAATGTAATAATAAACAAATTAAAGGGAAAAAAATCCAAAAAATATTTTTATTGGATAAATTGGATAAATGTTCTGGCAATAAAATGTATTACGCGCTCTAGTCTATATGATCAGTAATAAAGAAGCAAAATAAAACAAATCTTTTTATGTGTGTAAAGTGTAGTAGTTTATTTTCGAAATGAATCAATATCATATAAAACATATATATGATACACAATACGGTCTTTGCATGAAAAAAACTTTGATCTGAAAACCTGTCAGAAAACTTTCTTAAAAAGAGGCCACTGGTATACGTAGCTTTTACTCGTGCCAGTTTCTTTGTAGTTTCGTATGATAATTCAACTACTGAACTAGTAAATATATTGAGCTGTCATCTTTTCCCATTTCTTACCTACAAATGTATAGCCCGGAGAACCTTCAAAACCGGGCGGAGATAAAACTCTATAAATTGCAATCATTTTATCATCATGTTTTGAAAGCGTTTAACTAATTGATAGATCGTGCGTATTTTGGTCTTACAAGTGTGAGGATACACATGAATTAACAAAACTGAAGATACATGCACCATTGTTTGCTTTAGCTCTGCGAGCTGTGTTGCACAATTAACTATGCATCTCCACATATCTTTAAAGTCGAGCTCGAGGTTGAGAAAGTAGTTTATAACTTTCTCTTCATAATTTATGCTTTTTCTTTTAGTAAATCTTTGTATTAGCTCATTTTCTTTTGATTTTCTTTTGTTTTTTAATGTCAAAAAATTCACTTATGCATTTTTGAAGTCAAATATTATTATTATTATTATTATTATTATCATCATCATCATCATCATCATCATCAAATATTATAATTAATATCATTGTCAATGTCATTGTCATTAATTGTCATCGTCACTGTCAATGTAATCGGTCCGTTGTCATTATTAAGAATTGATTCGTTAGGTACACCCGATTCAGTAAAATATTTCAGTTTAACAAAAGTATCTATAAATTTGATTTTCAAATAATTTCAAAATTAAACATTTAATTTAGCACAGAAGCTTATGAATTTGAAAAATTCAAGCTCCCTGCCAAATTCTGGCCAAAAAAAACATCCTGTTTTACTGAATATCATATATACTCATGTTCTGGCTGACAAACGTGACTGAATAGTGAATTTACACAACGCGGCCTTGCCAAAGCTATTTTTGTTTAAACACATTTTTTTTGTTAAGACATGTTTTTAACCAAAAATTTTCAAAATATTTGTCGAGTAGTTTGGCGGCTAGAGAAGAAAGCTTTAAATTCAGTGTATTATAATTTTTAAAAATAAACTAAAAAATCAGAGTTTTACAAACATAAAAATTGATCTGATTTCTAAACATACATATGAAAGCTTATGGTAATAAATGAATTTACAGATACGAAAACAGGAACATACTCATAAGTATAATTACTACGCTAACCGGTTTTGTAAATAGTTTATTAAATCTCGCTCTTCTTTTATACTGCGTACAAAACAAACTTTTTGTAATGAGACAGGTAAAATATGCTGTTCATTCAAGATCGAAAGCAAGATTCTCCTTATCTGTTTTAATGAAAAGGTTAAGACTTGCGCGGGAGAATTCCCTTATTCGTCAATTTTTCATTTGCAATTGGATCTATAACAAAAGCAGTTCTAATCGTTAGACAGTATTGTCTTAGAACTAAGTGACTCGAATTTAACATGTAAAGCTTGTTTTGTCTACAGATAACACGAACTGTAATTTAATACCTATCAAAATAAATATTCGAACTTTGGTTTATATTCTTTGTACAAATTTAGAATAAATTCTTACTCACGTGGAGATTCAATACTAACTAATTAGGAATTCAAATAACCTTTGACAAGTTTGGCTTTAACAGAAAGCCGAAATGATTCCAACTGAAAAAATACAAAAAGGTCGATAGAAAAGCGCTGTCTTTGTTCCAGTATTGGCAAGGAAATTTATCGGATCATATGACATAATTACTTTGGTAAGTACTGACGAAACATCGATAAGTTTTAGACAATTTAGTGAAGTAAAGCTAGCTTCTGTGCATATCCAGTCGGTCACTGTATTGTATAGATGGATATAGTGTCTTTTATTATCTTGGCACGTCGGCTTTGTAAAGAAAAACTGCGTCGAGCTTTGTAATTTCGTTATTCAATAAAACTCTTTTTAGTTTCAAATTTCAATGGCCGGAGATAAGAACAAAAAAGCGGTTTTATCGCCATCAAAGTGTGACTGACAATGAAATTTTTGTATTCAAAGGTAGGTCAACACTCTGTTGTGTGATTATAAAGAAAGCATTGAGCGGCATCGCCAGCACATTCATCAAAAATGCAAATGTGTACTTGTGGGCTTACAAATCAATTCCGGAACGCCAAACCCATGCACTTTTCTTTAATTGAAAAAATAAAGATAAAATTTTTGTCGCAAAAAGGAAAAATGCAATCTTTTCTGAATGGTTTTTAAAAAAGAGATCACAGAGGATTCAAAAGTAATATAACAGATCTGACTGTTTCTATATATTAAATAGCTTTAGAATCTTTTAAGTTGATAATAATAATAAATAAAGTAATTAAAATTTAATTCCCTAGGGAACAATTTCCTTCAGTCATGCCAAGCATATTGTATAAATGAGTTGTCCATCAGCTCGAACTGGTTTTGCAATTTGTATATATTAAGATTCTAAATCTTCAGAAAATTGTTGGTTGTTTGGGGATCTCACTGTTGACGGAAGCATCTGTACCAACCGCACTCGTTCCGGAAAAACTTAGGAGCAAAATCTAGGTAGGAATGGTAATGATAGTATGGCTATACAGTCTAGACATGACCAAGAATTCTGACAGATACACTTGTTTATCGTGTGCTCCGCCATAGCGATGTGTGACACACACACACACACACACACACACACACACACACACACACACACACGTGCAGACACTGGTAATTCCACATACTTCTCGATGTCCATGAATTTCCAACTAAAATATTTTCAATCTCGCACAGTAACAGTTCATTGCGCCATTCAGTGTTCATTATTAGGCGAGCTATAATTAAATAAACAGATCAGGTGTTAATAAATGAGTAATAGCATTTTATATCTGCAACCTAATACGGCTAGGCGGCTCTTCATATATTTTTTTCATAATTTTTCCCTTTCGTCGTGCTAGCAGACGAAAAGAACGTGTATATATGTAGAACATTAGAATGAATGAAGTGTTTGTTTCACCAAAACGAATCTGTATTACCCAAATGGAAAATGTTAAGTCATTGCGATTCGAAAACACTTCAGAAATATACTAGGTTGATATATCGCTACCCTTCTCAGAACAGGTGATGATGTAATAGGGAAATAATTCAACAGTGTTCCTTTGTGGATAGATTTGAAGCCCTCACTAGGGCTTGTTATGACTGTCATATCAAATAAAAGGCTGCAAATTGCACCAATAGTTAATCCTGCATTTTGTCTCTGAAGGAATAAAAACAAAGGATTAAGTGTTGTTTTCCATCGGCCATAAACGGTTGACAAAGACATTGTAGATCTTTAGAAACATCAAGGTGTAACATTTGAAATACAAGCTATTAACAAGCTTCTCTTTCCTGAAATCAAATGTCTCCAGTTTGAAAACTGTATCTCAGTAGCAAGCACTAACATCTTTTTCTTTCTTCACCTTCGTCTTGTTTTTGTTCTTTTTGTTCTTCATCTTCTTCTTCTTGTTCTTCGTCTTCTTTTTCAGTATCCTCTCTTCTCCTTCTTCTCCTACCCTCTTTCTCCTTCCTCCTCCTCTTCTTCTTTTTCTTCTTCTTCTTCTTTTCATTTTTCTTCATCTTCGTGGCTTTAATAAATGTCGTATAGACCTTGCAGTGCCGATGTTCGTTGCAAAAAGTTAGGTGCTATCGTGTACAATATAGTACAGATTATCAGCTCAAATAAGTATCAAAGGAATGGAAAAACGTATACAACGTGATTCAATGTCCATCTCTATGTTCGTTTTCCTTTCTTATCCAGATTTCTAAAACACTTTTCCTTTGCACATTTCACAACTGTTTGAACAAAGAAACTTCATAACTAACTGACATAATCATCATTATCATTATCATTGGTTTTGTTATTATTACTATTATTATTATTATTATCATCATTATCTGGCAGTATAAAAACGCTATGATGCACCCAGAGGTAGAAAACAGAGAACGCCCTTAGTGCGTAATAACCTCTGTGAACCTAAAACAAAAATGTATTATATATATATATATATATACACCCAC
>JAOCNB020103789.1:0-19288 GCA_026546465.2 Palythoa caribaeorum | reverse complement strand
GGATTTTCAAAATTTCAAAGTAGGCACAGTAATATCATCAAAAGTAACGCTAAAAGCCGTCAAAAAGTGGCGTTTAATTAACCAGAATGCCTCCTTAAGTTGAGGCCAAGTTTTAAAAAATACCATAAATATTTAAGAAGTTAGAACTTGCCCAGAAATTGAAGGTTTTGTTGCAATAATTGCGTGCGTTATATATTTGTTATTTTATAAATCAAACCAATGCTTGTGCAAACTTCACTTTGTAAAACAATTCCATTTTTATGAAACTTAGAAATCAAGCAACCTAGTGTATTTCTCTTTAAAGGGTTTTGTTCTAAAAGATTTAGAATAGTGATATACTTGAAAGCTTTTCCTCATCAATGCTTTTTGGCGTTCGGTACCAGCAAAGATTTTCGAAATTCTGTTTAAAAGTCCGTTTATTTGTTGTGAAATTAACGTTTTCTTTGTTGCTATGAGCAAGCGTAGTGAGTGTGATCAATCTGGCCGACTAGGCCTGGGCACCGCTTGCTAGCTTGTTATATATGAACAGTAGTGCATCGGTCAGCAGTAGCCAACCTATAATTATGCGCAGGATAAGGACTCGACAAAGACCGCATGTTTTTGAAAGAAAAGTGGGCTGTCTACTAGTTTTTGCAAAGAATGTCAAAACAACGTCAAACTCTGAGGTGATCGTCGTTTTAGCTACGACTTTAGAGCAAGACAATGTGTTTTTATAAGTCTTAGATCTGTTATGTGAAAACGTATGTCATGTTTTGCAATGGAGAGCTCACACAGTCGATCAGAAATTACCCAACAGCCTTTGACGACCAAAGTCACCCAATAAAGAGACATTGCCGCTGACTGATAAGGTCGAATTAATCATGCGCGCCAGTTTCAACTTCGGGAATAAACTGCGGGGCCGCTAGAGATTTCAAATGAAAAAGAAACATTTAATACTAGTCGTAGCTCTCGCTAAGTGACAACGAGCACAAAACGCAGTCGATTCTCGCCTTGCGAACACCTCGTACACTGCATGGCTTGCCTGTTTTCCATTTAGTTCACGAAAAATTTCAACAGGTGTGGGGTGATCCTAGGATCTGTCAGTGTAAGCTGAGTTACATCAATTATCACACAAGCATAAGGTGTTTTCTATTGTAACCTTAAAGTTACGCTCAAATTAAGATTCTTTCCCTGGGTCTCCTAAGTCTTTGCCTCGGATTGTTCGTTGACAATAATTGAAGTAATGTCGTTCGTTTAAAAACCTTGTTTTGCTGTCTTGTTGATATTTCTGGTCTGTCTGTTTTAGCTAAAACTTATATTTGTGTTTATTACATTAATTTTGAAGTCACAGTCAATCTAGATTTGTGCAATCTGATTGGTTCAGAGCAATGTAATTTCAATACTACATTGCACTATTTTGAATTCTAAATCGCATCTTTTTTTTCTTTTCTTAAAAAAACCGGCTCCTTGATAAGTAAAAATGTTGATTTTTTTACCTTTTCTTGTTGTGCTATTTCAAAATGGATGATATTAAAGTGGTGTCGTGTAATTTTGGTCTGAAATCATACTTGTGATTTCAAATAAAACTCACGCAACACGCTTGTTTGCATGATTTTAAAATCAAATTGCACTCCACTCGGTTCAATTACCATTATAAATCATACGGAAGCGAAAAACATATTGAGATCCTTCAGCTAAACACAATGGGAGCACTTTTTCTCATTTCCACCAATCCTATTTCACTGTAAATTAATTTATTCGTGGCGTGCCTTGATCAATAATCTTTGCCACAAGATTTGAGTGCAGGTATATACATACATATGGACATTATCTATTTATACATATATGTATATGGACGCTCTCTTTTCAAAAGCGAATCGAGAATTTGTTTCAGAAAATGATTGATAACTCAATTATCTATCATTGTTTTTTCTAATAATGAATTTGCGCCTTATAATTAAGATATAAACGTATAACGAATTTATCTTACGATTTAGTTTCGGCCAGCTGATAAAATGTTTGTGCGCGTTTGCTACCATGCAAGTCCTTTCGAGACAAAATAAATATTTTAGGAAGATTAAAAATAATCATTCCTTTAAAAAAGACAAATCATTTGTATTTTCTTTCGTTTACAATTTAATTTCATTTATTATGAATATGTTGAGTTGGTTAACAACTGTTTTACTTTGTACAACACATGTTTTTTTTAATTCGCTCAAGGAGATTTTAAAGATTGGGTTAAAAATTATGATGCGCTGTCTTTTAATCTGTTTTTTACGAAACACATATGTTAGAGATAAATTCATTAATCTTGATTACCGAAAAAGTATCGTAAAAGCTAAGAGACGTTTTGCAATAACTGATTCATCGCAAGTTTTATTACAAAGCTTTATTTTAAGCCGAGATAGGCTTTAGAAAGCTTTACAAACTTGAGCCAGAAATCTAAATAGCTCCTAAAGGTAAAAATAGAACGTTAGGTTTTTAAAATAAATGTCGAGATTATGTGTATTTTAATTCTTTTGCAGAAGTTGCCAGCGAATAACCATCACATAGATTTTAGGTTCATTTTCAAACAAAGCCGGGTTAGTGTTTTAAAAACTCTGTAATCCGGTTGACAAAAAATACAGGTAAAATGTCGGATTAAAAGAAAGACTGTGATTATTGTAAACAAGGGAACTAGATTTGGAAACGAGCTTTTAATAATGAATCTAGTACTTTCTTGCTTTAGAAATGCATAATTTGCAGCCAATGATGTGGAATTGAAGTAACATGATCGCAAAACAGGTTGCAGGCGGGGATAAAAAGATCCAAAAACGTGATCTAATTTTTTTCGCTGTTTGTATTTCATTAACAATATCTTGTATTAAAAAGATTTTCCACACTGCTCCAATAAACAAAATACGACCAACCCGGCGCCGGGTTTAATATCATGACGATAATAATTGAATAATCAACTAGTCCTTAAATGAACGCGAAATATCTAGAAGCTGTTTTTCTCGCCTTATCGGAAACTAAAGATATATCATTGGGTCAATTAAATTTTTGTGTCGGCTTTTCTAGAAACGGAATGGAAAATAACAAGCGATTATATAAAAGCATAGAAAATAGTGCAACCCAGAGAAATCTTCATTTAACGAAACTGAGAAAAAAGAGAAAGGCGGACACACGCCAAATTTAAATTGACAAGAAAACTTCAAGGAAGAGCTACAAATTATCATGTTTAAATCGGCGAGCTGTTGTGAGCTGTCGACTATATGTCGTTACAGACAAAGGTATAATAGCACTTCGACGCTGAATTCAGAAAGGATGAAAAAGCAGGTCAGGTTTTCTGTTGATCTTGAAGAAATTCGCTATTACGTTCCTGCCAGGAAAAATTGCAAACCTTCTGCGAAAATAGTGAAAAAGCTCCGTTCAAAGGCACAAAAATTTCGCGAAACAGTAAGCTACAATTTTGTGGTGATTCAATGTGGCTTGGAAAACGTTAAAAAACAAATACAAAGTCGAAGCTTTAGAAAGGACGCTGAAAAGCAAAGAGATTATAATTGGGACGAGCTTTTTGAAATACACTGTACGAGCATGGTTTATTAATGGCGGGAACACTGAAGTTGAACCGGAACGAAAGAACATCAAGTACGATTACACGCAAATCAAGCCCTGAGAAATGAAGTAACAACGAGCGCCAAGGCTTCTACAATAAGAAAAAAAAACTAGATAAAGAGAACAAAGAATTATTTATTCTAAGAACTATAAATATGCTATGGCTTTAAATATTTTGTAAAGAATATATCTTATATTTTTGGAAATTGCTACAAAAATTTCACAAACGATATTATATTGCGATACATATTTTAACTTCGTGTTTCATGGAGATTTCCCAGGCGCCAGTGAGCGCGGCAAACGATTGCAAAATTTTTAAAATAAAAAGATAAGTCTTATCTCCAAGTACGCCAATGTAATGTTCTTTTTAATAAAATATTTATCGATGAATTAATCTAAATGCTTGCAAAAAAATTTTGTTCATCCGTACGAAAAATAAAACTGTTCTTTTCATATTTGAAAATGTTGTTTGAAAATACTGATATTTTACTAAGGCCATCACCATTTTTCAAATTTTCTGTTGACAGTGAGTAAAACATTTATAGTTGGTAGTAATATTTAATGATAAATCGAGAACCAAGAAAATAACATAACAAGGCTAAATAGCTAGCTGAAGCGTTTTTTTTTTGGATAGTATAACTGAAATATCAATGCGAATCCACAAATTGAATTAAATCAACTTGTTGATTATTGTTTTGTTTTGCAAGGCTCGGAAATTTTGGGTCGGTAAACAAAAAATTGGGTGGGAATAACCATAGACATAAAAAATTGAATATTTTTTTCAGAAAAGAGAAAAATGTAGAACAATGGAATTAATATATTCAGATTATATTTATAACAGCTTTGAAAAAACAGTAAAGGGAGCTACGTAAACACAGCCAAAACAGAATTTGTACACCGCCTATCTCACTTTTAGGAATCTAGTATCAATTAAACTTGAAAGAAAAGCATTACAGTAATTATAATTAATATATTTTTTAAAAACCTTGTCAAAGTCTTTTGTAAATAAAACTAGAAAACAACTGATGTGTCTTTCTTTCAAATAATTTAGAAGCAAATCAATTTTTGTCCTTAATAGCTCGTAGAAACAAAGCTTCTAAGTGGATATATCATCTTGTAAACAACACTGAATTAAAATCACACATCCGCGAAGCACTAAAAGTGAAAACTAAAAATAAATGAGGACAAACAGACTTCCGCGACTCTTCTTGTAATCTTGGAATCTCCCTTTAAGTTTTGGAGTAATTGTAGACTGAATTTATGGTATAAAGAATTTTATTGAAAAAATCAGAGTTTATCATTCCATAAAGTTTAACTTTAATTCTACCAAGTCTAGGTTTGGATAATATATAGATATTATGAAGTGCACCTATTTGGTTAAACTCTATTTTTAGCAGCTCTATGAAAACAAAACTCGAATAGGTCTAATCGCTCATTATTTATCAGCCCACGAAAACGCCATATTTACTCAAACATTTCCGCCATCTTGGTTCACGACCGAGCTGTGTCTGGGGGCTTGGGCTCTAAAGTCATTTCCGAACGATTAAGTACTCCACCTTTAACTGAACACAGTAAAAGCACAGAACCATTCTTAAACAACCCTTTAACAAAGTTTAAACTTCTCGAAGTAATCATAGATTTTTACATGTGTACAACCCAAGAGATTATTGCGTTCGTCTTTTAAATCAGTAAGACTGGAAACTGTAAAGACTGTAGTTTTTAATACCAAAACTTATGGCTTTCTCTCTTATTCATTCCATGCTCCTTGCTTTTGGAATTCTCTACCTGAAAACATTACATCTGTACATAGTTTGTAAGCTTTAAAATCTCAGCTCAAATATCACATGCTCAAACTTGCTTTTAATCTGTATTAATATTTTAGTAATCAGTACTCTAATAGTTTTAATTATATTTGTATTTTATTTTAATTATATAAGTATTAAAAATTAAAATTGTAAAGCGCTTAGAGCTTACAAATTAAGCGCTATATAAATCAAGGGCCAGTTCTTTTTTTCCAAAAAGAACTTGAACTTTCCCAATAACCAAGAGGTTTCACGCAAAATTTCACACAATCCATATTCTCGCATCAATGGACACCAAGAGGCGAAGTTGAGAATTTTCAAGTATTGAAGGTTTCAGAAAGCTCATTAAATTTGATAAAACAATTATTCCATTCGCACTTGTTGGATATGAGATGATTTATAGCCAACTCGGCGCTTTGCACCTCGTTGGCTATTTACCTTCTCATATCCAACGCGCGCTCCTGGAATAATTGTTAAATAAACCCCGCAGATTCTTCAAATTATTTAAATCAAGATATCTTGCTTTATAGCGAGGAGGACTCTATTTTTTTTTTACAACGTATTGTTGTATTAATATTCACTTAACTTGTGTGGAAAGTCTTTTTGCCATACCTTAAACCACAGCGGAGAAACAGTTCTTAAAAGCATCAATAAATTGTTGACTTGGACACGCCATCTTGGATCTCGTGACGTCATTGTGCGGTCAGTGTTGTGCTCGTACCCAACCTCATTTCACTCCTCACGGGATAGTGAAATAAGCCTGGGTACGAGACTTTTGTGAGCACTAACATATTCAGCTATTTCTGACATTTGAAGTGCGAATGGCAGAGAACTGATTCATGTTTGAAATCCAAATCTTTTCCAGAAAATCTTGTACAAAGAAACACGCGTCCAAGACAGCTATTTATTCTCGGGCGGAGTAAGACTTTTTTCAGTGAACGTTTCAGTTTTAACTAGCAAGGTTTATGGACTCTAAAAAAGCGTCTTTTATTATCACTTCTTGGCCTGTGATTATACCAGACGTCATGCTATATTCTCTGCCAAGCTTGTATTCGCCAGAAGGATTATTTTTAATTTTTTTTTCATTTGGCGCTCTTTAAAAGCGTACTAGCTTTCATAGTGTGAAAAATTGCAAACACTGCTATTTGTAACTTTTTATTAAGTGATGACACAAATTGCAAACTTCAGCCAACCATTTACTATACACTTACAATGAAATATGTCAACTGGGAAACTTTTTCGCAAAGTAATATAACTTTCATCCAACAAGTTAAAAAGCTGGTAATCGTTGTCAAGAAAATTAAACCGAACTGAACAAAATTATTTGAAATTATCCCCAGAATATGCAATTTGTATATGTAATAGGACTATATACTGTATTTAACTTTCAGAGGAATTTTTTAAATCCAATTATTGTCTATTGCATTTGGCAATTTTTGCACAGACTCTTGAAAATTTTGGTAAAACGGTAAAATGAAGATGACTGTATGTTTTTTCCTTTAAAAAAACATAATAATATTTATTTATAGAAAAAATAAAACAAAAAAAAATTCCAGTTTTTCACACAAGGATATAATAGTTTTATATTAGGAGAAATAAGTATTTATCGGCAATTATTTTTATTAAACAACGCGTAACAGGTTAGCGCACGTTTATTTAATGACGAGTTGGATCTCAACAGAAAAACAAAATGAAAAGTTTTTCTTTCGTTGTTTACGTTACAAAAGAAAAACACATTAACTAAGGTATATTATTTTGTATTCTGGTTATAACTGTGTAAGACATAATAAATTAGTTTAACTTATTAGTGTCCAGTTTCACGCTGGCTTTATCCAACCCACGATGGCTTTAAAGTCACGTATTGCGACCAACACAAAAGTTTTCGCTGATTCAAGTTTTGTCGGTTCAATTACAGCTCATTATAATAACACAACTTGGTGTTATTCAGTTTAGTAAAACCCAGCTCTTGCGAATAATTAATTAAGAATAAAGCAGCAAAAATCTTCTTTTAGTACTTAGCAAAAATGTTGAAAGTTTCGTAGTAGCTATTTTCCATCTATTGAATTTTGTTGACAAAAAGTAACGGCTTTAAGGCGCGCAACGAAGAACGTTTCTGTGAATAAACAGCTTGTTTTTTTGACCATTGCTCAGATCTTACGATAATCTTCTGTCACTTCGTCCAGAGCTGGTGTCGTTTTAATGCAAAGCTCACCCTCAGTCATCCTTTAATATAGCTTCCTATTCTTGCAAGTGCTCTTGAGATGACTTTAAGCATTCTCCACGAAATGGGGAAGTCTTTCTCTCAAGCTGATTCCAAATTTAGAAATCTTACCTTCCAGCTCAAAACTCAGTTCTTCTCAAATGCTCAAACCCATTCTTCTATCAGACCTTCAAGATTTTTCTTTCCTTCTACTCGAGACATTGTAAACAATTTGTCTATCTCGTCTGTTGATGGCCCACTCGAGCTCATAGAAAGTTGAACTAACGCTTTAGTGTAGTTTCCGATTCTTGGAATCTGCGAAACGCTATAATCATTTGCGTTTGAACAATGTTCAAGCGTTTTCCTGTTCATAATTTTTTGCGAATCTAGCCACTGTGCGTCATTTGTTTTTTCACTTGGTGTGACAATATCAGATTCTTCATCTCTCTCGACTGTGAAATATTTCACGCTGGTCAAGGGATCGGCCCAGGAAATTTGTTTCTTGGGTTTGGAATTAGTTTCATCGTTTTTAAGGCCTTTTCTTAGTGTCTTTCCCCAATATTTAAGCGTTTGTACCGTAACGCTCATATGTATGACGGGAGGTGAGGTTTTCATAGCTATCAATGAGCTCTTTTCAGTTGACAACGTGTCGCTTACAACTTGGTTATAAAAACGCACATGTATATATTTTTCAATTTTATTTGTTTTTAGCGCGTGACCCGTTGGTTAACAATGCTAATCCCACGGCTTAGATGGGCGGGCTATAATTTTCGAGTTGTAACGAGATATTTCTAGCAGTTGCACGGACCAATTCAGCCTTGGGCAGACACGTGCGGCGTATCATATCATTTTGATTCTTATTGTAATATGCTAATCACAATAGAACAGTTTCGTGATAGCGATTTCCATAAAGCTGTTTAGAAATTATGTCAAGATCACTCTGTATTAAATCAAAGACATTGATTTCAAAGTTTGGAAGAAGTTGCATATTAAGAAAGTTTTAAAGTCTGCGTATCGATAATTTTACTAATCAAAAAGAAATTTACCCATGCAGTAAATAAAATCGAGACCGGACATAAATATTAGACAGAATATTCTCTTTGTTTCTGGATATTCCGGCAGTACTCTCTAAAAGTTTATAATTCTGAATTATCTACCCAAGAAAATATTTTTATTGGTACCGAGAAAGGTCGAAATTCACATACACTTACGAAAGACTCTTTAACTCTATTACGCCACCCCCGGGCAATTAATTTTCTGTAACAACCATCATTGACCAAAAAAATGGATCGTTTGGTCGTTGAAACAACCATTTTTTTTAAAATCTCTAACGGCCGTAGTTGTGTTTCTTTATATTGCTTAATATGTGTGATATGGCAGAATGCAACTTTTAGGGCAGAGGAAAAGAAACTTTGTTCATGTCGCAGGTTTGAAGACATCAGTCTCTTGTGCGATAGCTTAGAGATGGGACTCAAATTGGCAGCGAAATTAGAAGCGAAATACAGGCGGAAGACTCAAAAATCATGCACCTAGCAGTTGGACAATTTACCTTGTTATTGCTGTTTTTTCTTTCAGAACTCACAAATTTAGGTAGTTTGCACGTCTATAAACGCAAATGAAATTAACTGGGAATGGATTTAATATGTTTATCTCAAAAAAAAAAGAAAAACAAGGCTTTTTTAACGCTAGTATTTGCAAATTTGATGTCAACATGTTTTTTAAACTTTTTTTATATTGCGACGGCGGAATAATGCTGTCAAATTGTCTTTTCCCATTTCCTGTTTTTAATTTTATTCTCATTTAGCAACAGCAAAAGAGTTTGTTAGTTCCTGTTTTTCATCATAATATAAAAAAGGAAAACATTTTCACTGTTCCGTCACCCAGCACGAATCAAAGCCATGAAAAAAATTGGTTTTTTTTTTGCAATTTTGTCATTACTCGGGAATTTCATCGCATGATATTTTGATATTTTAATCGTATGCTATTCATTCATGTGATATTTTGTAAAGGGCGTTTTTATTGTGAAGAATCAACAACTGATAACTTTATATAAATGCATGTACATCAATTTTGTTTTTAAACCCTTGAAAAGGGCGTTGGAAGTAAATTCTAAACTATTTTTTTCATCGCCTGTTTCAAATCAGAACGTTTTTTTTCACAAAATTTAGTTTTTATCCTCTAAAAAAAATATATATTTTTTTAAAATTTCTTTTTAGTGTTCTTGAAGGCGTCAGGTACAAAGATCGAATTCTTATTTACCAATGGTAAACTTAACTCTGTTTTTCTATGACAACGTGGCCGGAACGCTATCTACATATTCACAATCATCGAAATAGCATCTTCAGTAAGTTTGTCAGTCTTTTGCAACTGTCATAAAAACGTGGCTCAAATTGGCCAAAATTTAAATTATAATGGTAATTTGAATGAGTCCAATTTGTACAGGAAATCATATGAGTTCGAGTGAAATTTGGAAAAAAATTGAACGAGTAGGTTTTCAAAGAGTTTAGAATAGCACAAGCCCGATAAGGCGAATGCTATTTGAGCCTTTTAAAAACCTATGAGATCAATCTTTTTCAAAATTGCACGAAAAAATCATATGATTTCTCTTAAATAATAAATATGAAAACATTTCTCTCGAAAAGTTGTGTAATTACTTTTTAATCATACTACATAACAAAATTATAGAGCAAATTCCGGTTTGTAAGTGATTTACGCATATCATGTGACGAATAATTGTAGTAGTAGTATAGTAGCAGTAATAGTTGTAGTAGTAGTAGTAGTAGTAGTAGTAGTAGTAGTAGTAGTAGTAGTAGTTGTAGTAGTAGTAGTCGGCAGTATTAGTATAAGTAATAGTAGTAGCAATAGCAATAGCAATAGCAGTAGCAGCTGTAACAGTAGCAGTAGAGTAGCAGCAGCAGCAGTAGCAGCAGCAGTAGTAGCAGTAGCAGTATCAGCAGCAGTAGCAGTAGTAGTAGCAGCAGTAGCAGTAGCAGCAGCAGCAGTAGTAGCAGTAGTAGTAGCAGCAGTAGCAGCAGCAGTAGTAGCAGCAGCAGTAGTAGCAGCAGCAGCAGCAGCAGTAGTACTAGTAGTAGAAGCAATAGTAGTAGTAGCAGCAGTAGCAGTAGCAGTAGCAGTAGCAGTAGCAGCAGCAGCAGCATGCAGTAGCAGTAACATGCAGTAGCAGTATCAGTAGCAGTATCAGTAGCAGCAGTATCAGTAGCAGTAATACAATTGCTGGGATTTTCCTTGTTCCATGCCAAAAGACATAATGGTTGATTAGTGGGGCATCACGCAAAACGATTGCAGAAAATTCCGTGTTCTTTGATGTCGCACCGTGAAAAATCCAGCCAAACATTGAAAATCTAATCAGGATGGTAAAAAGGGAGCTCCCAGATAAGAAATTAGTGTCTAAATTTGAACACTGATATGATATGATTGATCGCGATAAGATATTTTAGTTAAAATTCCCGAATCATGGACTTAGTTTGAAAACAATAACCGGTCACGATTGCGTTTTCGTCACCCAGAAAACGGATCACGGGCATGTTTTTGACCCAGTATCAAGTCACGATAACACCCTTTTGCTCCACAGATTGCTGTGACATCACTTAAATTAATCCATGTCAAAAGATATATACGGGTAGGCCGAGTTACGCGAACAGAATGGAGAAAATTCAGTGCGGTTTGATATCGCACCGTGGCAAATCCTGACAAACAAAGAAAATTTATTTTTAAAACAATCTTATCTTTATCGTGCCGACCAAGCGTTTTTTATTCAAATATGCAAATGGACTTTCAATGGACGTGATATGAATTTTGTTTATTTACTTTGCATAAAACATCACATGTACGATACATTTTACTCACGGCTCAACTTTGATTTGTTTGAAATAGGTAGTTCTTGATATAGTTATGCAAAACAGTAAGACAGTTACTTTTTAAAAAGCAACTTTCAAATTTTTTTTATCTGCTATTGAGATTATAAAAGTAAAGTGAATGAACTTTATAATGCGTTTGTTTCTCTTGCACGTTTTTCTAAAACTTTTATCGAATCTGGTGTTGTTGAGGATTATAAGAATTTTTTTTAGTTTCTATGATTACACATTATTTGACAATGAGCTATTTTGTATTTTTTTTACTAAAAGTTGTGTTGGAAGAGATTTCATCAGCTATTTGCAATTAGTACATGATTTTTTAAAGAATCAAAGAATCTTTTTTAAGCTCAGAATGATAACGCAAATCGCACCAAACCACGAAAATCGGAGCATTTTAGAATATAACTTTGTCATTTTTGCATTGTTATCTCAAATATACATAATTTATTGTGTAAAAATCACGTACTCCTCGATCTCTGAAGTTTTTACGATACAATTGATAAATATAGCTGTAAAGGTTGTTCTATAGATTTCTTAAAAGTTTCATTTTTAGGCAAATAATTTAATTAATGATCAAGGTAAAAGGACTATAGCGATAGGCAAGTGAATAGCATAAACTACAGAAAGTGCTAATCGCAATATTGTTATATCGTCATTCTCTTGAATAAACTTTGAAAATCGTACTTATCTTCATGAGTAAAAAAATTTCTTTGTTTTTAGTTCACTCATTCCTTCCCTTTAAGCGAAAACCTTTTTACTTTAAATTTAAAAAAATTCCATGTCGGGAAAGTTGACAACTAGAAGCTTTAATTGCTTTTTTTTTTGGAGTCTTATGAATAGATAAATGATTTTAACACGAAAAGAACCATTGACATTGCTTTAAAAGAAAAACTTTATTGAATTTTATCTCAAAACCATGTCGTACACAGGTTGATGTATTATCAGTATGAAAATCTAAACATTCTGGTTTGGAAAAAGCGAAATTGCGCAGAAAAAAGAGGGGTTGCTCTTTTCTTACCTATAAATGAAACGTAAACAGATTTCCAACAGGAAGTGTTTGTAGAAAAAGATTTATCATTAAATTTCCCGTGATGCCGATGATAAAATTAGCTGACAGACACGTAATATTATTTTCGACGCCTCGCGTGAACTTCAAGTTTTAGCTAACTACTTTCTATAATGGACAACATTAATTTTTGATGAAGGAAGCCACAAAGTCTAAAAATATGCCCATCCGGACGCGGAAATGCTACTAACGAAAGATTTATTGACCTATCTGCATACAACGAAAATCAGCGTCGGACTAATACACTCTCTATAACGAACCGTGGCCTCGATTCCATGTTATGGACTGGGCACCAACCTCGGAGAGGGTCCTGACATTGAACTTCGATTGTATTGACTTCTTTCGTCGATATTTGCTGATTGTTTGCGCGTTTCTTGTGATTTTTTATAACCAATAAATTTTGCCTAAAGTCACTGTTCTCAAATTTTTAGCGACTTCAGGCCACAATTTCTTCTTAATTTTTTTTATTTCTGTAATCGTTTTTTTTTTAAGAAAAAACAAAGTAGAAACAACACATGTATTTTACGTCTGTATTTAGAGGCGAACCACCTTCATTGTTTGTTGAACAGTCTTTATTATCAAGCCTCAGCCTGAGCTTGTTCTTAAATTTTGGCAAATTTAAGCCTCGTTGTTTTTATAAAGTTGTTCTCATAAAAAAAAGCGTCTAGTTGCATTCGTTTGCATTCACTCACGCAACGATTGCTAACATCTCCCAACCCCGTTGGTCTAACAATGTTAGGACATGTTTAGTCCGTCTGTATGGACCATAACGATTTATGTTTGATGCAAATAAATTCAACTCTCTGCGAGCTAAGGCGACAAATCGTAGCTTTCTATTATAAAGAATTTCTTGCTCTCAAAGGACAAAAAAGCAATGTTGCATTCAAGTTTCTGTAACAAATGATACAATTCTAGATAAACATTAATATTTAGTTTGTTAATAAAAGAAAAAAAATGATAAGAATATCACAAATTGTAACAAAAAAGGAAATTTTTGTATCTGCATATTCGTTTTGTAAACGTGTTTTTTTTTTCTCGTTCAAACAATAATGTTCATTAACACGAACACTAGTTGCATAATTGTATCAACTAGATACGTTAATTAAAGCTGGGTGAAGTCGAAATTAAAGATGTTATTAAATCATAAAATCGAATATGCTACCCAAATGCATGCAAATTGTAGTAAAAAAAGATTTACTGAAATACATTTGCTATAAGCTCTTACCAAAGGCGCACTTATCACACACAGACAAGGGTAACGGATACATAAACTCATATCGCTAACTGTAACAGCCCATTACAGGCGTAAAATTTCTTGGTGCTAATATACACGAGATTCGTTTTGCACAGAATTTAAAAATTATGAGGTTGTGTACCGGCCGAAAAAGCAATATTTTTTAGACTTAGAAGCAGACAAAATTCAAAGAAATAAAACAAAGCTAACCTTGACTGTTCCTATTTGTTTATCTTCTAACTGTTTTCTTCAAGCTTGTTTATAATGAGAACCAGCTCAGTAACTTTGGCCGAGTATTATCGTTCTCAACTTTGAGCCTGGAAACTACAAAAGGACTGGCTCTAGTAAAAGAAACCTTCCCAGAATGCAATGTTGCATGCAAATGCTGACCCTTAATGAATAGTGTACAAAATTGGCAAAAAAATACAAAGATATTGTGTGTGTTTGTGTCTCAACAAATTTACCCTAGAAGCCTTCAACAAAAAAGCTACACTTTTCCGATTTTATTCCGGTTTGAGTTATAATGCTAAAAATGATGAGAAGAGAGCACTTAACGATTGAAAACTACAAAATAGTTCAAATCCATCGTAAAATTGTCAGTTTTTAGTCACTTTTTAGTGAAAAGTTGAAATTTCAAAGTCAACATACAAATTGCCTAATTTATTGTGATGACATCATCAGTGGTGACGTCACCTAATTAGTATCAATAGAAAATTATGTTTTATTGCTTAAATGTTCCTCATGCGTCGTTTCTTTTTATTTAGACAGAAGCTTTATAAAGATTCGATTTTAATGTGGTTTAAGAATTAAATGAAAGGCGTCGAGTTAATGCAATTAGATCGGGTCTTTCATTAATTAATAATGAAGACAAACACGATTTCCGGCTTCAGCTTTCCAATTCTGGTCACCTCCGTAATTCGCCACGCATAAAATGATTCAAGCAAGCGAACAAAGACAACACCCTAAATTTCTATTCTACAGTACAGTAGATTTTTCCAGTTCATTGCCTATCAAAAATCACGGCACCGTTTTGGCAATCAAGCTGTGAAGAGGAAGAAATGATAACAAAGGATAGCTGATGCTCACAGTCAAACGGACTTAAAACTTCGCGAAGGAAAAAAATTGGCCACAACGCTAAATGTCTCTGTCAAAATAAAAAAAATAGAAGAGCGATTAAAACCATCTTTTAGAGAATTTCATTAGCTTTCCAGTGATATATTGCTTTAGGGTTATCCGAAGCATAGTAAAGGAGTTTCGGATAGATAACTGAAAACATTTCTCAAATTTTACACATGCTTTCCCGCCATCTTGGAAAACAATCAACTAATTTATGTGCCCGCGTTCCTTTGACCAGCGCCGGAAAATCGTGACACGCACACACAAAAAAATGGAGC
Source organism: Palythoa caribaeorum (assembly GCA_026546465.2). Taxonomy (NCBI): domain Eukaryota; kingdom Metazoa; phylum Cnidaria; class Anthozoa; order Zoantharia; family Sphenopidae; genus Palythoa; species Palythoa caribaeorum. The sequence goes on along the minus strand of JAOCNB020103789.1, from coordinate 4,141 downwards.
CGATTTCTTGACTCGTTGCCTACCGGAACAAGTAATTAAATTTAGAACAGTTTCTATTAGATACATATAAAGGAAATGTATCTCATTTTCGAAATTAAGTCCTTCAATTTCTTTAATACTGAGAAATACCTGCCTTTCAATCCATATTGATAAAAAAGGTCTCAAAATAACCTTAGCTCTAAAACCAAGACCAATTATAGTTATCATGTCAACTCGACTACATTATCGAAAATCGCAAATAGAAACATGCGGTTTTGCAAAGTTATTAATGGTCTTTCTAATTAAATCAAACGGCAGAAATATTTATGTCTGATAAAACGCGCGCGTTGTCAGAAATTTCAGGAACATTCCGCAATCAGTATTTCAACGTGTTTTACTAAGGTCGATCTTTCAATATTTCAGGAAGTAGCTGAATGATTTAGATGTAAAAAATTAACGTTTCGCTTGTAAAAAAACTAATTTTATCTTTCTCTGTCGCGTTTGTTACTCAATGAGTAGGCGTTGAATTCAATAGAACACGCCAGCGTTGTTCGTTGCCCCACGTAGAAATAAAAACTAAGTGAGTCCGCTACGGGTAATATTTTATTAAACCTCAAAAATTTTCTCGAACATTGGACTTTAGCACGTGTGACCGACCGTATTCATAATTAACGAAGGCAAACTGATCACGGCTACAAATAGAAAGAGAACAAATAAGAAAATTTAGTTTAATCCTGAGAGCGGTCCAAGTAAGAAAACACTCCCAAGCTTTAATTAACCATATTTTAAGAAACGAACACAAGTTGACCTTTAAAATGGCCACAAGGAGATATTACGATGATGCGTTTCTCGTGGAAAGTCTTTACGATGGCGGATTCCATTCGGTTGACGTAAAAAGGGTTCACTGGTCCGAAGATCTTGAAGAGATTTTTTACTTTGTACCCAGCCATTCTGATCGCCGTCGCTCTCGTAGTTTTACGGAGAGAAGGGGCCGATCAAGGTCTCCCAAGCAAAGAACAATACGACGCGCAAAGAGTACGGGCAACTTGGCTGCAAATGGGATTTCCGATTTTAACTGCTTAATGGTGCAGAAAAGCTTGCAATTTCTGACAAAAGGACTCACTGATCTTTCAATTCATTACAACAATGGGGACTGTAAAACAAATTGGGGATCTCTCAAGCAGCTATATTCAATGAGTGAACGTCTTAAACAAGAAAAGAGCGAATGGGTGTAGAAATGTTTTGAAGTATGCGAAGGTGTGTCGCTGTTTTGCCCCAAAGATGCTCTTTAAAGGTGAAAGAAGCGTTTTTCTGCTTTTGGATCGTTGCAGCCTGAAAGCATTTACAAGAAAGTAAACCGGATGGGACTAGTTCTGTCTGTCTGTAGCCTTACGTTGGCCAACACCCGTGAGCAAAGATTACTAACTTTGACTGAGTGAATGAAAATAACTCAACGAACACTCACAGAAAATTTAATTTTTTTTCACATTGATCATGCTATATCGAACACAGACAAAGTAGTTTTAACTAAATGAAAGTTCGTAAATTGTAAATGTTTACAATTTTCGCTAGATTTCAGTTATAGTTTATCCATGACGCGTGAAATCATCTAGATTTTACTAAAAATAGTTCTATTGACATGTTGTGAAGCGTTGCTAGGTTACCATGATAATATCGCACAATATTATGGCAGGTGCAGACCGGAGCATTAAAATATTTATTAACGCAAAACAGCGCTTTTGAATATTAACACGAAAGGAGCTAAAAAAGGTCAAGTTTCGAAATGCAAATTCTAGCGCAAAATATATATATTATAAAAACTTTAAATTTTTAAGCAATGGAATGCCATTCAACTCATCGTACAGTGCAAGTCAAAGATCAATTCTTTGCGTTTTTTGTAAATTGTTCCAGCTATTTAAAAGAGGTCTTATTTCTTGACGTATCGTTGCAAATTCATGTACATTTTATTTTTCTAATTCAGAAGAAGCAAAAAAATTCTACAACATTTTGGAAGAACTTTCTTACGAATTATTGTTCTATAAAAATCTTGTAGACGTATTTTTGTCATAAGAAAAACTTATATGAACGAGGTATAAATTTGCTCAAAAATTAATGTCAAGTAAGAAAAATCGACGCTCATCTTCAGCTGTAAATGAAAATTTTTTATTAACGTAGCATCTTACGTTAAAACTTGGCTTATAGGGCGCAAATACTGCATTAGCAAGTTTTTTTGATAGAAATACCAAGCAAGCAGAGCGTAAAATATTTAAAATTAGTACATCATTTTAAAAAAATGCTTATCAAAAAACGACAAAACTTCAAAAATGAAACATTTGACTACCTGCACATAATTACGATGTGTTTTTAAGCAATTCAGTTCACCAGTGTCATGCAGCATTTGAGTTATTAACAGTTACTTGAAGAACTGATAAGAAAAGTTTAAGAACCACAGGGGTTCGATTTGAGCAAAAATTTAAGAACAGAGAGCCTCGAATGAAATTTACTGCTTCTTATAAAAAATGCGCATATCTATATTTCTCATCAAATAAAAATGGGAAAAATAAATAAAATTACGAAAACTTAAAGAATGAATTGTGTGATTATATAGTTAACGCTATTTTCAAGAGAACTTTAAATTTCAGGATTTAATTACATTCTGTTACAAATGATTTAATAAAGTGGTTGCCTTGCTTCATAGCCATAGGCTAATGTTTTTAACCACTCGATGAGAAAGTTTATTTTGCCGAGGAAATAAAACCGGAGGCCCGGAGAAAACTCCTCAGAGTCTGATTAAGATTCTTACAAATCTCTGCTCACGTGCAGAGAACTTTTAGGTAAATCTTTGTTTGCGTTATTTTTTTTTTGCTTTATTAGCATACGCGCATCTCTTTCTAACTGAGACACAAATTGTGAAGTTTTGAATATTAAAAGAGCTTTCCAAAACAAACCTCTTCTGAAAAAATGAAACAGATTTGTTAAATATTGTTAATGTGATGCGTTTTTAAATATTGCAAAGTTCAAAAAGAATGTAAGAACTCATTAACGGTTTTGCCACCCAGTGGTTTTGCGTTTTTTTGAACACCAATCGACATCTTCTTTGAAACTGCTTGTATAGAACCAAAATTTGGTCGCTTCCCTCAATTTCTTTGCCTTTCTCAGATCTTAAACTCGATTGCTTTTTATCTTAGTTCTTTCTCTATATAAAGTTGTATGCTAATGAAGAAGAATGTTAACAGTGATGTCAGAAAACACTCGCTTATAGAGTGAATATCACTCGCTTATACAGTGAATATCACTCGCTTATACAGTGAATATCACTCGCTTATACAGTGAATATCACTCGCTTACACAGTGAATATAGCGACGCAAACGACGACGTCAAAGAGCGAAAATCCATTATTGCACTTTGGCTTTTGCTAATACTATGTTTTTATTTGAAATAAAAAAAAAACAGGCTGGACAACTGTCGTTCCAGAAACGTACATGAAGAGAGACTTCAAACAGTAAAGTTTTTCTGTAGAGAAAGACGTTTTTGGTGTGTTTGGTTTTCATTCAGGGGTGTTTTGTGTCAAAGCGATACAGTGCATCTGTTTAAACCCATAGATACCTAAACCCACAAATCAAATTAAAGCTTATAGAGCTGGCTTTCGAACTAAACTAAAAATTTTGAATTAAAATGAACTTTTAGTTTTTTTACGTTCTCTAAAAACGAGCGTAAAAGTCGCCTTTCGAGAGTTTCAAGTCAGAGGGAATTTGTTCATTTCCCCTAAAAGTGGCACAATGGCTTCAACATACGAAAAACAAAAACGAGTCTGCAATTTTTTGTTTTCGAAATACTTATTTTTTTAGAGCAATTCCTGAACGGTTTTACGGAAACTGAGAGCGCCGTAACTTTTCTCTGCAATTGAATATGAAAAAATGCAGACACATGTTTTAGCACTTTTGGTGTGGAAACTAGCGGATTAATTGAATCATTTTAAAAATATCATAAATCTCTTGGACTCGTAGCTTTCGAAAGGCAACTTTGTCGCTCGTTTTTAGAAAATGTAAACAATCTAAAAATCATTTTAATTCAATACTTTTGGTTTAGTTCGAAAGCCCGCTCTAGAAACTTTAATTTGATATATGGGTTTAGGTACCTACAGTTTAAAACAGACGCACT
>JAOCNB020103762.1:0-11397 GCA_026546465.2 Palythoa caribaeorum | reverse complement strand
CCCGCCCCCCCCCCCGCCCCCCAGCCCGCCGGGCCGGCCCCGCCCCAAGCACTAAGTTCAATGCCAGGGTGTTATAAAAAAATCTCCAGATTTTGGATCTTCAGAAGTTGGCATCTCTGCAGGAGTGATGTATGTTCCACATCTCTTACATAGGCAGTTAGAACACTACAAACAGCGTTAAAGTTTACCTTTAAAATCTGAGAGCTTTAATTCCTTGAACTCCCCATTAACGACAGCAGTACCCTCCCAGTGAGGAGCTGGTTTGGAGACTGCAATTTTGAAAGAAAAGAAATTAAATACATTTTTTTACTACTGATTCCCCATTAAACTACAACAATGTGCAATTTGCTCATCAAGAATGTTGCAAAAAGTAATAGTTATTTTATAATAGCTTTAATATGTCTACACTTTTACAAGTATAAATTAGCCAGTCAAAATCAGTTGTTAGATTCATGTATAAACAATTCACATCTAATATTCAAAGCACCTTGTGAAATTGCACCATTATACGATTGAGCCTGGGTTCATAGAAAAGTTTAAAAATAATACGGGCATTTCTAAGATGGATATCAAATTTCCTGAACCTGATGTCTTAAAATGTAAACAACAATAAAAAATTAGAAATTTGTTTATACTGGCGAACCATAAAATTTTATGAAATCTGGTTTCAAGGTCTAGAGGAATCTTTAAACCTTTTCCAAAAACTTTTAAACTTCTATTTAAATGCTGTAAGTTTAGTTTTCAAATATGTGAGCCTCACATAAAGATTTTTTTTATTATTTAAAGGACTTTTCAAGAAAAAGTTTCAAAGTTATGTTTTCTCCTGGACTTTTTCATGTCTGTATTTTGTTATCTAAAATAAATTGTGGTTGAAATATTTGCACAAGTATTGAAGTTGATCTCTACAGAAAGGGAATTTTGTTACAAAAATAATAGCACTTTTAACAACTTATGCTTTTGAAAAAACAAAAATCTCTAACTTGAGATTAAAATTAAAAACCGAACCAATCTTTAATGCATAAACAATATATATTTGATAAATTTACTAAAGGGGATAACTATTGACCTGATCAGGGCAACATTATCATAAGTTGTTTTGTCGTTGATGAACAAGTTCTTAAGATGAACGAGTTCTTAAGATGAACGAGTTCTTTTATTTCCCAAAACCCGTAATGAACAAAAGACTAAAAGAAAACATAAACATGAAATCAAACCAAATCACCACTGGGGGAAATCGATCAACCATTACAAACCGTATTTATATTGTCACATATATTTTTTTACCAGCAAAAGTGTTTTGCAAACACAATGTTACTATAAACCAATTATCAATTATTTTCTTCGCTTGATCAACGGAATTTTTCAGAACCGGAGTATTTAGAATAGACTTTTATCAAAACAAATGTACAAATTTGAATAAAAATGCAAATTGTCTAAGCGCCAAAACTTAGCTTTTATTTATTCAACACTGTGAAAAGGAGCGTTTATATGCATAAACAGTTCCACTCGAGCGAATTTAGTTGCATGCAGACGTAAACACCAAACTCATATTGGACCGATATCATGCTAAGTTCAAAAGCGTTTTGATAACACCTCCAGCCATTAAAACCACGCAGCCATTTCGAAGCCGTTTCGTTTATGCATTCCACTCCAACAATCTGAATCAAAATGGGTCTTTGTCTAATGTACATGAGACTGAAATCTCGACCAAAAACGCACAGACGTTTATCATAAAAATTCACTCCTACTTTGATTATTTTTTTTTATATTACTTGATATCACAAAAAGATTTTCATAACAATTCACATGAGACTTCCAAACTACAAAGTCACTTTGTTCGTATAAATACTTGCTAATCAGCCAACACGTGCAAGAAGACACAAACTTACTTTGAGCTTTGCTCCAGTGGAGTGCATGTTCCGGAGTTTTTTGTCTTTCAGGATAAACGTCCCCTCCGGCGTAAGTTCTACACTGGCCTTCGTCTTCAACTTTATTAGCAGAGGAAGCTGCGACAAAAAGGAACAAAAAACAGATAAGACCTCCCGCCATCTTTGGTCTGTACCCACAAAACAGTCGCACGCATGCGCAGATAAACTTGTTGGGGTATTCCCTGACGTGGCCCAATCAAATGTTGCCGACCACAGGCAACCCACATCCACAATCTGCAGCTCGCTTTTATAAGGCTTTGTGTAGACAAAAGAGCCGAACTCTCAGTCGGGCGTTTTACTTTGTTGGGCTGTATGAACTCAGGTAGCGAGCAAGGTGGTTAAATTGGGTTATGATACAAGGGCTGTATCGCAGTTACTCGAATGGCATTGCATATGTGTCAAGCTTACAGCCTTGCCATTCATTAGGCCAAGTAAAAAAAATATAATTGTTTAGCGTCCTTTTTTCAGAAATGTTATGGTCGGGAGGGCTTTTTTTGACGACGTTTCATGCTAAAACGCAATAAAACATATTTCTATTTATTGTCCTTATTTTATCCGTGTCGTCTTTCTCATCGGATGGAAAAGCGTGATGAATTTAATGGTATTTACCACAATGGCTTGTTTGAAGACTACAATATTCTATCGGATTTGATCGGTTTTCGGACAACTGATTCCGACTTCTACCAATTTTGCAGTCACAAAATAGTATTAAAACATTTTTAAAGAAAAACTATGAAAATGAAAAATTAAAGATAAATTGAGTCGGGCGCTTTTTCAATGGTCGGGCGGTAACGCTAACCAACTTTTTTTTTACTAGGCCTTACATAAAATTATTTGTTTCAGCTCGCGAATCTGCGTTTATACGCTCGTCAACTTGAAGGCGTTTTAAATTTCGCAATTTTTATTCTTTAGTTTTTCGAATTTGTAAACGATAATAGAAAGTAATTGAATGAAAAACAAAATATAGTCAAGATCCCCTTTACGGACAATTATACAAATTAAAACTCACAGAAAACGAAACAAAAACTTTTAATTAGGCAACCCCCACTTATTGTTAGGAAATAACAAAATAAAACATTTTGTCCGTGCCTCTGGTGAAAGCCGAGGCGAACGTTTGGGAGAATTCGACAGCAGATCAGTGAAAACCCGAGACGCAGTCGAAAGTTTTCACCCGCTCAAGAATTCTCTCAAACTTTGCCGAGTCTCCATATTACTCGACTTTGAGCCTTGCTACTTGTGACGGGGGCTATCACGTTGTTTTATCTTCCACAGATTTTATTGCTGTTCTGTTGGCCTCTGCCCTGACCTCGGCAAAGCCGTCGAGATTAAGCCTCGGTCAGTGCAGAGGACCAACCGCTTTTACAACAGCCTCAGTCAAAAGAGGCAAAATTGATCGGCGCGTTTTACCATATCAATTGCAAACAATAACCTAGGCGTCACCACGTCGTTACGGTGCCACGTGACATAATTATTAGATTATTATCTATTAGATAGATTTAGCAAACACGACGTGACGCGAAAAGACAAAGTGAAAGTGCGTGCGCTATTCGGTCTGAAGTTATGCAGAAGACATTTCGTTGTGTTCAGGACGGGACTTTGCTATTTTGCCGTTGCAAAACAGAACGTGACGCGAGGAATTTGATCTTGCGCGCGCGCAATTTGAACGTCGCGTTGTCTTTGCTAAATCTATCTGATGGCAACGATTAATGACAACGGCTGCAATATTCATCCTCCAGATAGCAAAATCGATACACGATACACGATACAGTGCGCTTGTTTTAAACTATAAATACCTAAACCCATATATCAAATTAAAGCTTACAGATCTTTTGAAAGTTTCAAGTCCAAGCGATTATTGATATTTAATGATTTAATCAATCCGTTAGTTTCTAGACCTAAAGTGCTGAAAAAACGTGTCTGCGTTTTTTCATATTCAATTGCAGAGAAAAGTTACAGCACTATTTCGAATAAGGGTTTAAAAAAAGTCTAGTGATTGAACAGAATTGCTCTTCAACAAAACGTTTTTCGAAAAACAAAAAACGTTTTTGTTCTTCATATATTGAAGAAGCTACTGTGCAAATTTTAGGGGAAACGAACAAATTTCCTTTTGACTTGGAACTCTCGAAAGGCGATTTTGTCGCTCGTTTTTAGAGAACGTAATTCATCTTAATTCAAAATTTTTAGCATAGTTCGAAAGCCAGCTGATAGCTTTAATTTGATATATGGGTCTAGGTATCTATACGGTTTAAAACAGACGCACTGTATGGTTTTGACGCAAAACACCCCTGAAGGTATGGATTTTAGCACGTACTGATCAATTCTGTGCGAACGATACATGGTGAGTGAGAGCAATCACTGAAGCTTCAAACGGCAAGTTACAAGCCCTACCCCTTCCCCCTGACAAAAAAAATTCAAAATATGTCCAAACTATACGAAATGAGATAGCACATACCCAGACCTTCCCCCTAACAAACGTTCACATCAACACTGCCCCTCCTCCTCAGACAAAAAATGCTGCCTACGGACCTGCAAGCACTGAAAGTACCAATGCACATGAATTTATTCAGTTTAGTCAGAGCTGAAGGTTTTTTGCACAAAAGGAAAAAATAAAATAATACCACTTTGAGCTCTATAACATGTAGAGATCAATCTCTGGATATTTTGTTAACTAGCAATAATCATAGAATGATTTGTAAAGTGCTTTTGATTGCCGTTATATTTACGTGAAAGCGGACGTCACCAGACGATCCAACATTGCCTGCAATGCTGCGCACAATGGAAGAATTGTATCCTATGGCGCCTTCTGAAATTGTTGCGTTCAACGTTAACCTATTCTACTTCTGCAAGCCTTGTATGCAACGATTTCGCCATCCCAATTTTCAGTTTCGCTATTTTGCTATAGTTAAATATTGTTCTTCGATATTTCCAACGTTGTTTGAGTTACTGAAAATACATAACTTATAGTTTATGGAAGATTTACAAAAATAGAGAACTGGAACACATTATCATCTTTACAACCCTGTTTTGTGATCCGGTAGACTCACCTATCAGGAGACTTTAATGGTAAATATTTGTAGTTACAAGTAACTTTTCAACATTAGCCCCCTACACGTTTTGTGTTTATCACCACACTATTAGTTACTTGTAACAACAAATAATTCACTAATAATTCATATCAATTATGACCATACATCAGGCATTATTTGAGTCACATGTTACCTTTGTAAACCCCGATATCAATCAACTGTCTGAAAGCACGGAAAGGGTTTGAAAAGGTTGCAGGGGAAGGCAGGGGCTGTTGAATTATGAGTTTGTACAATTATCAATAAGATCGATTTCTTGAAGATCTCTAATTTCCCTAATTAGTATGCTTAACTTTAACAAAGACGACTTATGTAAATTTGTACAACTATTAATCGATCACTTGTTTGAAGTAACAAAGAAAAAAACTGCCTTTAGAAATTCATATTTCTACAAATTCATATTTCTATTTCTAAACGTTTATATGCCTACAAATACTACTTCTTATCGTGGCAAAAGTTGATAGTGCAGTTATTAAACTTTGAAGTGGCGCCAAATTTATTAATTTACTTGCTAGTATTTAGCAGGCAGGTGAAAAGCACTTTTCGCGCGCTCTGTTTCGTCCGGTTCTAACTGGTCGCAGATCCTTGTCACTCCAAAAGATCACAATCATCTAGAAAAATTGTTCGTAGAATAAAGTCAATGAAAGCTATGACGCTGAAAACCCAAACATGTACAGAGTACAAAGAGCGGCATGGATTAAACACTGAAGTGGCGCCAAATTTATTAATATTACTTGCTAGTATTTAGCAGGCAGGTGAATAGCACTTTTCGCGCGCTATGATTGGATATTCACTCATTAGCGATCGGGAAAAACAAGATGGCGTTGCAATTTCCAGAAGGTGTCATTAAAGCTGAAATTTTAGAAATAAATAATGCGGCAGTTATATTTTGCTAAAGTTTTCCTGTCATAGTCAGATTTTTTTCAATCGCCTCAAGATCAACGGTTTGTAAACAGAGTTTTTAATATACATCTGTAAAAAAATTTTCCTATATTCTCGGCCTGACGTTTTTTTTTCAGCGGACTCTTTTGTAAAGGTTTGGTGAAATTTTCAGAAAGAGTAATCAGGAGATTATTGATTTAATTGAAGAAACACGGCTAAAGTTGCATAATGAATGATGGCGGCGGACAGCAGTGTGTGAGTTTATAAACTTTTATTTAGCTCACCGAATGGAGATTGCCATGTCATGTTTAAAGTTAAGCATGAACTAAAAACTATAACAATTTCTTTAGTATTGGTATTGTTATTCTGAAAGTTATTAAGCGCTAGTCGTTGCAAACAACTTTTTCATTGAAGATTTTTGTTTTGATGGAAAGGCCGCTCAACTTTGACCTTGGACTTTCAAGTTAAATATCAGATTATGCACGTATTATGTACGTAAAAATCTAAACACAGATTAATAGTGAAATCAGTTTGAATGAGTATTAAACTACCGATGTGACGTAATATTTTATACACGCGCAGTGCATGTTGGGTTCAGGGTTCGGACAAGCGTGGTTGAAATAAGTCAGTTGCATGCTGCTCTACTGGCGTGTTTAGTTGCCTTAAAATAAGACCAGACGACACATGATGTCAGAATAGCTAGAACCAGCCTTTGGGAAATTTTTTGGAAGATTTTGGCGGAATTTGGATACGATTAGAGCAAAGTTTCATTCAGGAGAGCAAGAGTCAAGTTCGTGACACACATGCCTGACAACGAAACAAATATGGCGGCTGTCCAACCTTCGCAGCAGATCTTCACATCAAATGTTCCCCTCCCGCAACCCTTGAATTTAACGGTAACCTTGCAAAAAGTTGGAGGAATTGGAGACAAAATTGGGAAGCATACCAAGCAATTACTAATTTATCTTCTCGCCCATAAAAATACGTGCTGCTACATTTATTACCTGCATTGGAGCAGATGCCATATAGAAATTCATACAGGCCTTCCCTTCCAGTCGGAAGAGGACAAAGAAAACTTGGAAAAGGTGATAGAATTGTGGAAAAAATATTGCATCGGAACCACAAACACCATATATGAGAGATATAAATTCCACAACAGATTCCACAAATCTGGTGAGAGTATTGATGCATATGCTAGTTCCGTGGGCACACTGGCTGACACATGCGAATTTGGCGCCCTAAAGGAAAAATTGATTAGATATCGTATAGTGTGTGGCATCTAAGGTAAAAGTTTGCAGGAAAAATTGTTGCAAGAATCAATGCCTGAATATTTATAGAACAGCTGAGGCAGCTAAGTCCCAACTCAAACAAATTTCACATGCCCCTGAAGTTGTAAAGCAAGTCAAACAAAGGTCAAGGAAAACACCCCAGTCCAAAAAGCCATTTTCTGAGTGTAATAACTGTGGTAGAAAGCATGAAAAGAAAAGAAAAAAATGCCCAGCCTATAATAAGACATGTGATAACTACGGTATAAAAAACCATTTCAGTGCAGTTTGTCAACAAAAAACCAGGAACAGAAAGAATAATAGTTAACGTGACAACTCAAAGGTACATGAAGTACACGAGGAAGTAGAGGAACATTTGTTTTCAAACGATGAAGTGTGGATATTATCAGAATTGATAAACAGTGTCACTGAGAAGAATCGCATCCATGCAGCCTTGGAGATTGAGGGAAACAAGGTAATCAATATGCAAATTGATACAGGAGCCACCTGCAATATGATACCAAAAACCTGTTTGCCCCAGAACATTAAGATCAAACCCACTAAGAAAACCCTGATCACTTACGCGAAATCTAAGCTTCGCGTTCTTAGCACAGTCATGTTAGCTATTCGCAATCCTAAGAATGACATAAGCTACACAGTACTAGTAGAATTTGTAGTAGTTGACAGTAGGCTCACCCCATTAATTGGTGCTAAGACAGCACAGCTTATAAAGCTCGTGATCGTGGAACATCAGAAAATTTTGCAACTTGACACTAATAATGCAGGTTCCCCTAAGCCACAACCAATCAAGTCACTTAAAGAACAGGAAGTACTAACCCAGTATCTAGATCTCTTCACCGGGCTCGGAAAAATTGCAGGAGAATTGTATGTCGAAGTTGACGTGTCGGTTACGCCAGTTGTGATGCCCCCTCGCCGCGTCCCTGTTGCAGTAAAAGGAAAACTCAGAGACGAGTTAGATCGACTTGAATCACTTAATGTCCTGAAGGAAGAGGAAGGGCCAACAGCATGGGTCTCAGGGCTTAGGTGGCGACCATGAAACCGAGTGGTAAAGTGAGAGTGTGCATCAACCCGCAGCGGCTCAACACAGCACTAAAGCGCAGTCACTACCCCCTGCCAGTTATAGATGGGATACTACCAGAGCTTGCAAAAGCTAAAGTTTTTACTAAAGCAGATTTGAAGGATGGGTTCCTGCAGATACAACTGGACGAGGAGTCAAGTAAGCTCACAACTTTCCAGACACCATGGGGAAGGTACCGCTGGTTGATAATGCCCTATGGAGTCTCACCGTTCCCCGAATATTTCCAGCAAAAGTTGGATCAATGCCTTGAAAATCTAGTTGGAGTTTATAAGATGACATACTTATCATTGGCCAAGTAGAAGCCGAAGAAGAGGCTGACCATGATCATGACACAAACCTAAAGAAACTACTTGATCGGTGCAGATCCAAAAATATCAAGCTGAACAAGAGCAAATTTCAGTTCAAGTGTAAGGAAGTGTCATTCATTGGCCACTTGATGACAACATGGAAAGACCAGCTGACGTCGCAGCTGTACATACTACTTGTTAACTAAGGTGAGGGCGTGACAGGAGAATTCCAGACCGAGGTCTTCCCGTAATGACCAAGCAATAGCGGGGTCATTGCTTCATGAACGAGGTCTGGAATTCCTCTGTCAAGCCCGAGCGGTCGTGGTTAAAAAGCTTTTTATTATATAGCATAAAAATCATTTTTTGAAAAACAGAGTGCTCTTGCGTTTTGCGACTGTGACTTCCGGTTTAATCGCGCGCTTTCCTGCATTAGAAAGAGGCTGAGTTCATTCAAGTGAAACGAAGCAGCGATCAAGGACAAACACGCTTTCGGGAGTTCAAATGTTTATTTTACAGCTTTTTCTCACAAACAAAAGCCACAAAAAAGTAACATTTGCTCTACACTGTGAAACCGAAGTTTAGTTCATTCAAGGAAATTTTTTCTATCTCGGGCTGGGCAAAAAGATACCAGTTCAAAAGAAAATACTCGAGGTTTTCTGAACTTACAGTTCTACTAAACTGACAGTAACAATCATTCAATCGTCGTTGGTGAATGGTCATAACAGGACCATTAAAGACTTGGATGTTGCATCCTGAAACGCTGCCAATGCTCGATCCACCAAAAATACCTTGGGACTGAGCTGAAGCGGCATTGCCGAGCTCAGAGCAATGAAGCTTAAAGTTGTGCTTTGCTGTATATGGTTGCTCGAACTCACTTGGGTCCCCGACGCTCTTGGTGTTTCCATCTGATTCGCAAAACTCTTTTGGCTGATGGATTGGCTTAGAATGTGAGACATTTGCTTCCGGTGGTGTTCATTTGCCGACTTATAAGACTGAAGGCTTTGCAGACTTTTATGTCCACTCATTTGTGCTAAGTATGTTTCAGGGGCGACCTCATGTACCACACTTGTGACTCCTTGAGGCAAATGCCATGTCTCACAGCAACGAGAAATAGCGAATCAGGCTTATTTATTTCATCCGCTCGGTTGCTCTTGAATAACTTGTAAAATCTGACCTGGCACCTACCAGTATCGGTGGCATAGATTTTGAAGGCCCGTCGGTGGCCATACTCACCGCCATTTCTTTTCTTTGTTCCCCGTTGGCTCGTCCATACAAGCATTTCGCCGCCTTCTTCGATAGGGTCTTGTTGCAAAGTTACGTCGCCCCAGCAAAGCTTGCGACTTCCATCGCGCGCTCTGATCCCGCAGTGCAGTGACACAAACCACTACATTGTCCGCAGAAGGGCCATTGGATTGTAGGAACCAAATTCTCCACTTTTGAAGAGCTTGTCTTCTTCCTCGTCTGTGATTGAGCGAGTGGCATTCGGATGATTACCTTTGCCTTGGCGTACGAGGTTTATACGCTTTGCCTCGATATTCTTCTCGGAGTATCGCTTGTCCTTCAGGATATTCTTCTCGGAGTTGGAGTCTGACAAAAAACGTTGGATACTTCGCTGGAAACCAGTTAACGTGCCTGGCTCGTATTCTTCACCATTTTGACGCCGGACATCTTTGAAAAACCTTGCGAAATTGTGATACAATTTGTGTGCCGGTAAGTCAAAAATGTTTTCGCTTTCTTTTCCAATTCCGACAAGATAACGGTGGAAGGTGTTTATATCCCTTTTTTGTTCCTTTACAAGACTTAACAGTTCTTCCTGACTGTTGCTTTCTTTCTCTTCATTCGTGTTGCCGGTTGTTGTTTCATGTGTGGCCAGTTTATCGTCCTCCTCAGGGTAATAAAATTCGCTATCCGATGTTCCTCTTCACTCATAGTAGAGCTTTGCCAGAAGTAGAAGTCTTCAAACCTTACAAAATGTAATAATTTCTATAAGATGATCTTTTTTGTGCGCGCTAAACAAAACAAAACCAAGGCTCCGGCCAGAGAAATTTCATAATGACCGTCAATAACTAAAAATTCTGGACTGCTCATTGGTTAACATTAACCAATCAGCGTGCCCCATTTGACACGAAGTAGTACTTGCCATATAATAAAGCGCTTTATTGGTCTTGTGAAATATCTTTCAAAATTCCTGAATGACCTCTGAGAGATGTGCGAGCCGCTACGTCGCCTAACACACAAGGATGCAGAGTGGAACTGGACCGAGGAACAGGAAAACGCCTTTGAGCAGTTAGCAAAGCGCCAGTTCTCAGATACTTAAACGAGACAGAGCCAACAGAAGGTCGGGGAGACGCATCGCAAGATGGTCTAGGATTCGCCCTTATACAAAATGGACAACCGGTCACATTTACTAGCCGCGCGCTTACCCAAGCTGAAAAGCGATACTCACAGATAGAGAAAGAACTCCTTGCACAAGTATTTGGAATGGAACACAACCACCAGTACGTCTATGGCCGGAAAGTTGTCCTGTGGACTTGTTGCAATATCTTAGAAGCCCTTGACAGCAGTACCCAAGAGACTCCAGAGACTACTCTTGAGACTACAGCAAATCGGAATAGACATTTTTACACTAAACAAGGACTACCTTTGCACAGTAGAATACTACTTTTGAAGTAGACCCCCTAAGATCGAAAACTGCAAGTGTTATCATAGACAAACTCAAGAAAAAATTTGCTACCCATGGGTTCCCTAATAAAGTCAACAGTGATAATGGACCCCAATTCAATTCAGTTGAACTGTCTAACTTTATGAGATCAACAGGAGTAGAGCACAATACAAGCTCACCGCTGTACCCCC
>JAOCNB020103737.1:0-7500 GCA_026546465.2 Palythoa caribaeorum | reverse complement strand
ACCCGCTCGTTGGAGACTGGGTACGAGTTGAGGCTTTCGCAATTTTTTTTAAAAAGACAAGTTTTTCACCCATAATGCAATGCGGCACAAAAGCAATGTAACAATATCAATTAGTTTTGGGTTTATTGTATAAACGTTTGCCATGGCTAAAGTTTTGTACCCAGATAACTTGTTATTTTCAAAGTACAGTGTGAAGGGAAGGTTGTCCTTAGGCCATAGCCAGGACTCAAACCACTTTGCCTTTATTGTGAGAAATATTAGTGCAGAATTACGAAAGGCAGATGGAAGAAAAGGAAAAAATGTGAAATGAGCCAAACTTTAACTTTGAATAAGAAGGATGGAGCTAAAATCTTATTAATTTTTGATTTCAGTACAAAATAGAGCAAGAACGAATTGCAAAAATTACCGGAAATAATAAGCTCTCCCAAGACGTATTTCACGCTTTAACCTTTCATCAACTAGCAAAATCTTATGAAATAACTCTTTGCTTTCTTAATACGCAAATCCAAACTGTAAACACTCCATTTCTGCTAGCAACTTTGCCGAAGCCATCACACTTCACAAAGCTGCCCCGTTGTATGATGGGAAAATCTTAATATTTTCGCGCGGAGAGTCCTCCCCCATCAACTTTTTAGTTTTTGTATTCTCAGGCCTGCTACCAATTTGCACAAATAAGCATTCAGATGATTTTTTCATTTGGTCAAACTTGCAAAAATGCAGAGTACAGCTGGTGAGACCAAGCGCATTTGCTGCAATGGCCCCCTGTCCATGAATGACAAATTGTCATGATCAACCGATCGAAATGAGCACGCCAACAAAGTTGCCAAATTCACAGTGCCAATATACAGCTCTTCGATGTTGACAAGGTTTAGCTTTCTTAGCCCTTATGATGAGCTCAGGCACCCGGCAAATGGCCAAAAACACAATAAAATTGTGTCATTTTTGTGGCTATCTGCTTCATAGTAAAAGCCACTACGTCATGACCCGTGTCCGTCCGTCGGTATGAGTGAGCTCGAACTCTTATGTAGCTCAATAGGTAAGGCGCACGCCTTGCGATCGTTAGGTCCCCCCTGGTTCGAATCTGGGTGGTTTACCTTTTTTTCCCTCTTATGTTTGTTCCTCGATCGTTTTGTTTCTTCCCTTATTGTTATTATTATTATTCCCTTCTTCCCTTGTTTCTCCAAAAAAAATAATAGGTGTGATTTTATTCATTCTATAAACAAATATTAATAGTAATATGTGATTTTATTCCGCCCATGAAATTTCTTTTATTTAAGAAAATCTTGACTTCTTTTTTTCCAAATCATGAATTGCCTACTTGAAGGCGTGTCTCAAACGAACAACTAATTCGCATTTCGGCACTAGTCATGTAGACTTGTCATGATTTGCAAAAGTTTACTCACTATGTGCTTTTGATCTCGACATATTAGTGACATGCCATCCTGGGAAATTACTAACGCCCATGAAGCATGTCAGGTCTCCGTAATACTAGCATGTAGGGCTATTGAATGAAATACTGTCACAGCCTTAAAACTAGTTTGAAGAAGCATTAGCCACATGCAGTACTCGACTGCCTATTTTTTTTTATTTGTCAACATCCCTTAGCCAGTATTCCAATGCTCAACTGTATCAGTACTGTATTTCAAGAATAAGTGTGATTTGTTGTGATGATGATGATTTGTTGTGATGATGATGATTTGTTGTTGTGATTTGTTGTGATGATGATGGCCATATGATTTGTTGTAAAAACTTGACAAAAGGAGAAAAGTAATCATCAAATACACACGGCATGCTTTTGAATGTTTGGTACACATAACTGTTCAGGTCTTTAGTTAGAATCCACAGCATTCTCAATTATTTTCACTGGAATTACTATAATTGTTAATTAAAAATTGAAAAACTGTGGATGCAATGTTAAAAATCTTCTTAAGTTTCAAGTGCCAAAACTTCATTAAATATCATCATACAGGGATGTTAATAAGGGCCATAACCTGTAACACCTGTTACAACTGAGCTAACTGATGTTACGGGTGAAAATTTTTATTTCAAGTACAAAAACTCAGAAAGAGTACAAGTTATGTAAAGAAATGCTACAGATGACCCCTTTAATGAAATGGCTGCTTAAAAACTTATTGACATCCCTGATAAATAACTTGGAATTTCATAGCTGCCTTCAATTCAAGTACAGTATAAATATAATATTATACGTTATTATATGGCAGGCTTTTATGGGCAGGTAAGATGAAGTGAATTCTGTGTTCTGATTGGTTACACGAGCAGGCAAGATAGGCATATCTTGCCTGCTTGGGATTGCCAATGTTTTTTGCAAGAAAAAAATTGCGTGGAGCAGAATTACACATTGAGTTTTGGGCAGTGGAGTCGCAAAAAGGGGAGATGTCATCAAAACAAAAAAAACATAGACAAGTTTCGTAAACTTATTCGCCACCAAAAACTGACAAATACAAAACTTCATATGCAAAGTGATATGAAGACATGGAAGCATTTTTGTCTGAAAACAAAAGTAAAGTGAAATTCTTTGACCATATAATAAATCCTTTATTGAACAAGCTTGTTCGGTCAAGATGGCTGAATATTGGCCTCGTTCTTTTTTTGCATTACTTCGTCTCGGGCCAATATCCAGCCATCGTGACCTCACTCGTTCAATAACGCATATGTATACATTTACACAGTATTTTCATAAAAAAAAATTAAAATCAATTCATAAAGAAAACAAAATATATTTTAGTTTTTTTACTTCCTTTAATACATCGACACAAATTACTTTTTTTAAATTCTGTATTATGTATAATAGCTTACTTCGTGTGTGTTTGGTTTCGAATATATGTTTTTCAGAATGTTGTGCCATTCATCATTATTCTTATAACTTTAAAAATCAAAGAGAGCGAATCTGAATAAGTTTTTCTGACTGATTCGCGTATAAAAATATTTGTCCTTGTCTTGATACGAAAGTGTTGACAAGTAATAAAGTAGATGTAGATTGTATTTCAAATTTTTAACTGAAACGAATCAGAAAAAAAAACGTATAGTCCCGGGCGTTTAGTTCTATGTAAACGAATTCTACTGACGAAACTCGTATATATATATTTTTCTTAGACCGAAACACAAGTCCCACTGTCCTTTTGCTTATAAAGGTAGAGTCGGTCAAGACGAGAAAATGAAGGAGCAGATTTCAAATCAGATCTTCATACGCACCTCAAGGGGGGCAGGTTTTTTCTTTCCCTTTGGAGTGACCTGATAGGAACTTGTGCCTTTGCCTGCCAAAGAAAATGGGTTAAAATCTGGTTGCTTTTCCTGACTAATGTTGGTATAATCTTTGCAAGTTCGTCCGCACACTGCTCCAAGTCTGATCGCAGTAAAGTTACTGCAATTGTGAAGCATTATTGACAAAGAAAAGCATTTATTTGTGGTGGACCACATTTTCTTCAAAAGCGAACAATAAAAATCTACAAGAATAATGAATTGACTTACCTGGCTCGAAAATTACCGCATTCTCTGAAGCCATAAGGAACGATTTATGGCTGAACTCAGCGACCCAGTTGACGGAAACCGTTCACATTTTCCCGTTTCAAACATCAAAAACAATTCGTTTAGCCAACGAAAAAATCCTTAAATAACGGGACTGTGATTCGTTTCCCCTTAGTTTATATTTGCGGCCAGATCATGCGGTAAATAAAATAATTTAGTGAAAATTATCAAACTAGATAGGAACAAAATTGCAGAACTTCGCTGCTGCTCTAATTGCTCACTCGCTTGCAAACGATTCTGGGATACGTTGCCATACCCACTCGTGAGAGGTCCTGAGTTCTAATGAAAGTCACCTTCGGGAAGTGATCGCTCACGATCGGTTTTTGTCGGAAATCTTCCGGTATATGTCGTACCCTCGGAAGCGAAGAGAAATCTGTAGGAAATTAATTATTTTTGTATGAAGATCGTTGGTCGTTTGTGTTATAACGCATCCCTAAATTGCAGCGGTCGCCAACCGCCATGGCGAGTTCTGTTTTTCGGAACAGACAAATTTGCTGTGAAACCGCTTGAAAAACTGGAAGAGTGCAGGTAATGAACATTTAGAACTAGAGACTTGTAGCTATACCCTTTGGAACTGGAACACTGAAAATAAACATCCCGGGACGCTTGTTAATTTTTCGACTTTTTTCCATCCCCCAGAGATTATTGGATCTCCTGTACTCAAACTTGTAAGCTCTGAGATTTATGATTTATTCTGTTGGAACTGCAGAATAAAATCAGTACTGACTAAGCTTGCTTGAAAGAATAATTTTTATCATTTGATTGAATTTTTGTTTCTTTTTCATTGGTCTAGGTTCGACCACGTGACCTACAAATAACTGCCTAGACAAACATGACAATTGCATTGAGGCAGGTTTTAGCTCTCATTGATATAAACTGAAGAATACCTACCGTTACTACGAGGCAGGTTACACTAATTAAAAAAAAAGAAAAAGTAAATTCAGATATCAAATTATAAAACAATTATTGGACTTGATAATTGCAAAATATCACTTGTCAATGTCATGCAAATCTGTTCGCCAAATGTTGACAAATCATGATATTTTATTATTTTGCTGAAACATGTACAGAAGAAATGGACATCTTATTAAATCCATTGAAGTGGTCTGCCCAGCAGAGAAGCAAGGAATAAAGGTAATTTAACTTAAAAAATATTACAGTAGTAAAAAGGAATATTTATTTTATTGCCACTGTGGCTTAAAACAGAACATTGCAAGGCTAAAACCTAAGTATACTGTATTAAGAGCTTTTTTTGATCATCATTGAAAGACATCTGATAATTCATTACCCTGCTTGCCAGAGGTTTTCTTATTTTCCCTCCTTTAAAGAAAGGAAACCTTTGCACAGATCTGCTTGGTTTTCTGTTGAGCATTCATGAAATCAATGTAAACATGATTGATACGTTGACTTACAGCATCACTTCGGCCAAACTGGCAACACAGGCTCAAATTCTGTCAGTGGTTAAAGTCAGCTGGCTCAAAGATAGTCAGCGGATACCTTGCATTGTGACATATGTCAACATTTAAACTGGTTATAACAGATTCTTAAACAAGAAGTGTTTTATTTATTTGTCCAGCCATTTGGATAGAACCAGGCAGATTCGTACAGAGGCTACCTTTGCTTCCCTTCAGAGGGGAGAAAATAAGGCAACCTCTGCCAAACATGGTAAAGATTCATTTGATCGGCAAAAGTTTACCTGACCAGTAACAAAGGACCAATGACCCCTATATTTTCATAGGCAGCTATCGTTGATCAATAGCAGCATTATAACTTCAGGAATAATTGTAATTTATTTTAGTTTTAAAGCCACGTTAAGTTGCAGCCCAATTTTTGAAAGAAAAACAATGCCTCTACATAGTCAATGCACTTTGACTTTGTACTCTGCACAAACACTGAACACAAATAAATGCATTGTCTCAAATCGATAAATTTCAGAAATTGGCTAACATATTTTTTGCAACTTTCTTACAAAGAAATACAATAAATAAAAGTGAAATATGCATTGCATGGTCTTGTAGTTTAATTTCCCCCCCCCCCCCTTGCACTTACAAAAAGGATTAGTTTTTAGATATTTTTTAAGATTCCCTTCACTTATTATAAAGTCTACAAGAATAATCAAATATCAGTATTACTGCTATTTCACAATTTTTGAGTGGTAGAAAGGCTTCGCTGAATCTTAACCTCACAGATGCTTTCTTTGCATGTAATGTAAATATTAATAAATTTACTAATTTGATATAATTTCAAAGTATGCTCAAGTTTTTTCAAACTAGGGACTATGTACTCAAAGATCATTTCTTCTTATATTTTTATCTGGGACTCACAAGAATAAAGGCAATGGTTCAACATTGATGGCAATAAGAGAGTTTGCATCTCGCCAAGGAATTCTTGTCTATGATTGGCATAGGAAGATTGGTCTGTCAGATCGCATAATGTAAGGCTGAGCTAAATTCTGTAGCTAAAATATAAGCTCACACCTGTCAAATTACTATACTATTTTTTGATGCCAGCTTGTTAAAGCTTTAGTTTACTTAGTATGTTTCTAGTTTTATGTGATCTACAAGTCTTAGCCTCTCTTTAATGCTTACTTCTAGTGCCTAGAAATATTTTGAATGTGTGACTAACAATGATCTACCATATTTGCTTGATGTGTACTAGCCAATACCATGTATGAGTTGATGATCCCCATTTTTGAGTCCATTAAATCAATACTTTTTGAAAAGTTTAATTGTTATATTTTATGCCCATGTATGCGTTGAGGTCAGTCTCAAAACCTCGATCATACACAAGCAAATGCAGACTGAATTTTATCAACATTTGGGAATCCCAGTTTGGACATGGAAATTAGTCACCATATAAAAAGATAGTCAGATATTTAGCTTTGAATCCAGTGGCCAGTGACCTATAGCAGATCTTCTCTCAGGCACTACAGTTTTTGTTTTAGTCTGGCAGTAATAATTTGAAGTGACCTAAAAATGGGGTTTACTGTAGTGGAGGAACAGTTCTTTGAAAACTGCCAGTGAATGTACAACAAAATAATTATTAATTTTGAATAAATGTGATTTTCTTTCCACACTCCAGTTCAGCCAGTTCCTATGATGTAGGTGTTGTGGTCTCATTTGGATACATGATTCCTTCTTCAGTCTTGGATCTGTTTCACTGGTACTGTAATTTGCAGTAAAATTATTTCTGTGGGTATATAATTTCAATAAATTTATAATAAAAAGGGTAATATTAAGTTATTGAAATGGTTTAATTTATGTTGATCAATAAAATTACATATCTTTTGGTAATAATTTATCAGCAGCTGTGTATATAATGCAATATATTTAATATATGTCTTGAATACAGAGTTAAATATTTAATATACTTTTTTGTAATAAAAAGAGTTGTAGGGAGTTACAATGTTCATAACTTTTAGACTTTCATCATGTTTTTAATTTAGCAATAACTCACACTATGTTTTTTTTTCTTATACAGTGTGTAGCTGCTAATAATGATTGTCACTGCATATTTTTGAAGTTAATTGCATCCATTTTAGATTTGGATGAAAATCAATGTTACTTCTCTTTGATCTTAACCCATTTAAGCCCCATACATGACAAATGATGTGTTGGTAAATTCTCCCAACTAGGCTCCATAGTTTTTATATATTAAGCAATTTGTGTCAGAATTTCGTTTCACGCTCTCGAAATCTCTGATGAGTCTGGTCTACAACGACCGGACACAAGGACTGTATCTTTCACGGTTCTTTATTGCGAGTACAACAATCATTCACATTCAATCACATTCATACCTAGGTTACAATTCTATGAGTATTTATGCTCTCTAAATTAAGGCATTTACTTACAAATATGCGGAATAGAATACAAGATTACAGTTCAGTTAACTACGTACATTGTGTGGGTTTTTCCTATACGTAAGGCCAAGCCTTACAATCACCCAAACCCGCCT
>JAOCNB020103645.1:0-11399 GCA_026546465.2 Palythoa caribaeorum | reverse complement strand
CACGTGTGATGTCATCAAAAGCGTGACTTCCAAACAGCTTGTTTTTATGTAACGCCAGATCGCTGCAACTTTCACAACAAGTTTTCGCGGAATTAAAAGCTTTTGGAGCGCAATTTTTTATTTCTTTAGTCTTAGTTAAACATAAATTGCTAAAAAATGACAAAAAACTAAAAACAAAGTTACCCGAGACCTGCCCTTTAAGAAAATTAGAAAGCCCTTCCTGTATAGATCGCACCTTTCACATCCTTTAACAATTTCTTAAATTATCTTGTTATTTGCGTACCACAGTTCTTTTAATATCTATCCGATCGCCTGACTCACCTGTGTGGCACGTGTTTCGCGCCATTAATGAGAGCAATAATAACGTTGCCAAGTCCCGAAAGTGACATGCTGCTGGCCCCGCCCTCCTTCTTAGTGTAGCCCTCACAACTTGCCAGGTCCACCAAGTGCAGACGAGAACGGCCTCCGTGTACTGGAAAAATGATCGAGGGAAAAATAGAGAACTTCAGTATACGAGCATCTTCCAAGCTTTATGATAATTTATCTTATTATATGGCAGGCTCGCTGAGCTGGCAAGATGAAGCGAATTCTGTGTTCTGATTGGTTACACGAGCGGGCAAGATAGGCCCATCTTGGCCGCTTGGAATTTGTTCCCACAAGAAAAAAACTTGCGTGGAGCGAGTTTTGGGCAATGGAGTCGCAAAAAGGGGAAGAGGTCAGTCAAAACAGAGAAAATATAGACGAGTTTCGTACATTTGTTCGTCAACTAAAACCGACAAATACAAAAACTAAAATGCAAAGTGATACTAAGACATTGAAGCGTTTTTGTCTTACGGAAAACAGTAGTAAAGTGAAATTCTTTGGCCATATAATAAATCCTTTATTGAAAAAGCTTGTTCGGTCAAGATGGCTGGACATTGGTCTCTTTTTTAGCCTTCGTCTCGGTCCATAATAACGCAAAAAAGAACTTGGCCAATATTTAGCCATCTTGACCGCACGCTTGTTCAATAACACATATATATTAATTTCTGACACTGTGACTCGCAATAGCGGTAGCGCGGCTATTACGTCATGACTCAGACAAAAAACCAACAAAATAAAATCGGGTGGCGGCTAAAGTAACATTTTCAATCGACCATCTTATTTGAAATTTAACAATTAATTCGCTTCTTGTAATTACAAAATCGCTACTTTTTCTATAGACTTTTTGTCAAACACTGCCTCTGTTTGTCCGAGTCACGTGTTGATAGAATTTCTATTTTTAGTATAGCAGCATTGACCTATCGAAAAAGTTGAAAATCCTGCGCGATGTTCCCCGTGCCTTTCCTCTTAGGTGAAAGATTCGCGCAATATTCAGCCAAATCAGAATTTTCAAAGCACTATTCACTTGTTATATAAAGCACTAACAAAGATAACGATAAAGGTAACGGTAAAGTAACAGTAACGATAAAGTCTGTTTCCCATATAGACGTAAATCGTCGCAAAGAGTCTCAAACAGTTTGCGAAGGGATGTTTGCGAGCCAACGCAAACGCTTTGCGATGACCTTCCCATATCACCTGTTTGCCGTTGTCACGTTCCAAACGGTCGCATACCTGCCGTAAAGATAAGAAGATTTCTATCTTTACAGCTTGTTTGCAATCGTCGCATCTTGTCTGGAACAAATGGTAAAACGTATTCCCATTAACGCCAACGATTTGGGTTTGCTCGCAAACATCCCTCCGCAAACTGATTGAGACTCTTTGCGACAATATACGTCTATATGGAAACAGGCTTAAAGGTTACGAAAACGGTAACCTTAACGGTAACCGGCCGCTTGACGATAACAATAACAACAACAATAACAATTTGCTTGCATTCTACCACAAACCGACCACACTGGTTAAAGACATAGACGATGCGGGTTGTGGCCAACCATCCGATTCAATTCCAAGTGGAATTAAGTATGTGATAATGCAGAATACTACTACTGCACATCATTTTTCTGGGTTCTTCGTAATTCACAATGGAGTTCGAAAAAGGTAGACGGAAGTCTCGTAAAAATGTTTAGTGGAGAACCTTCTTCCAATAATACTAATTCGTGAGGGATAATCTTACCTCCTCCAGCATTCTTGGAATTCTTGTCTACTCTGTATTGATATAGATGGACAGTGAAGAACATGTGGGAATTCATGGTTTCTTCTCTTTCACTATCACTTGCTGTAAAGTTTTGCCAAACAATGACATATCAGTTATACTTTTTGGCAAGGAAGTAGTTAGGCAGCCAGAATACGTTAAAATTTAAACCGTAAAAAAAACTCATTGAAACTAGAATAAAACAGTTTGGAAGTACATGAGTAGGTACGAGATGACCAGTTAGGTAGATTGGCAGGCTTTCAGGAAAGTTTTCGGTAGCGGTACTAATCTTCCTTTTATAGACGGATAGGTAAATAGATACATTCGTTGGTGAACGAATGTAGACATATAGGTAGATACACAGCTGGGTAAATAGGTAGATGAAGGGTAAATACATAAGTAATTACCAATAGGCATGTGGGTAGGAAAGTAAATGAGTTGATACAAAGGCATAGGTTGCCATAGGTGGGTATATAGGTGGGTTTATGGTTATCCAAGTACATACGATGTAAGGACCTGTTAGATAGCAAATGTGGGGGTTTCCCAGGGGGGTCCGTGTTCTTGTGTTTCCTTTAACGTCTTTTCTTTGTTCCCTTGTTTCCATCCAAAATTGCATGTTTTTATTAAACATATATAGGCTATCTTAGCAAGTACTATTGTTCCTCAAGCTATTCCCCCAAATATTGTATACATGTTCCCTTATCGATATCTCGTTGTCATTTTCGTTGTCATTGTCATCATTATTATCGATATTGTCATTGCCATCATTGTTGTCATCGTCATTATCATCGTCAGCGTTACTTTTTGTTGCTGTTGTCGATGTTACTGTCGTTTTTAATGTCACTCCCATGCTTCTTAGAGTCGTATTTCAGTTGACGTAATTTTTCTAAACAAACCTAGCTGTCACTTCAAACTGAAACAAAGATACTACCAATCCAGGAATGGTGGACCCATTGCTGTTTTATAGAAATGGTCATGTGTTTTCCCTTAAGGTCAATCGATTAACAATTTACTCACCATTTTTGTCGTTCTTAGGTCTTGTTCTGGCGGCCAGAGCGGCGTCAAGGTAATACGCAGCTTTTTCAGCACTGGATGCCCTCAACTCACTGGAGTTCAACAGCTGTTGATTATAATACAAGCATTAGCCAGGTTTATATAATAACGCAAGTTATTCTGCCATTTTGATTGGTTCTCGCCTATGATCTATTAGAGGACTGACACACGCTTGACGTCACCATTACAAAGTTTTTATTTTTTTATTATATAAAACAAATAGATTCCATGTTTTTGTGCGTCTGTTCAGTAACAGATAACGTCAAACTGTGGTAAGAACATCAGTGACACACTCGGCTATCGCCTCGTGAGCCACTTTTTTTTTCTTACCACAGTTTGACGTCATCCGATTATTTATTTCTGAACAGACGCACGCAAACATGGAATCTATTTGTTAATTATATATTCTGTAGATTATATTGTTAAAAGCTTAAATAGAAATCTAATACAACAAAACCACTGCAGCCAGTTTTGAATAAATTGAGGGATTTGGCCTGCCGTATTTTAGTTGGTAGGCTATTCCAAAGAACTGAGCCATCGTAACTAAAACTGTTCTTAAGATAATTTGTGCGCGGTTTTGGAATAGCCAGTTTGCCCTCATTGTCTCTTAAAGAATAGTTTGTTAAGCTGTCACGGTCTATAAACATCGACCGCATATATGAAGGGGCGAGATTATTTAGGGATTTATAGACCATAACAGCCAAGACTTTCGATAAGAGGGTCGGCACTAGAGTCATAAGGAGAGTAAGTCAAAATCCTCCCTGCACAGTTTTGTAATTTTTGACGTTTGTCAGCCAGGGTTTTGTTACATTTGTCCCAAACAACACAGCAATAATCGAAATGGGGTTGAATAAGAGACTTGAAAATCAACTGCTGAATTGTTAAAGGAACAAATGGACGAACTCGTCTCAGGGCTCCGATGCCAGATGCAATCTTTTTTTTATTACTTTTTGAATATGTTCACTCCAAGTCAGATTTTGATCAATATAAAGTCCTAAAGATTTAGAAAGGGAACTTGCTTTAGGCGGGCCCCATTCATTGATACAGTTGGGATGTTAGGAAGTCTTGATAATCTCTGTCGAGATCCTATCAACATGAACTCAGTTTTGGAGTGATTAAGGGTGAGCTTATTAGCAATCAACCACTCACTGACATTCGCCAGATCTACATTTAGATGATTTTCTATCTCGGTGATATTATTACTGGCGAATGTCAGATTAGTGTCATCAGCATACATACGTGCTTTGGAGCCTGCAAGACAGTTGGGCAGATCGTTTATATAAATCAAAAACAGAAGAGGGCCAAGGATGGTGCCCTGAGGGATCCCACAGGACAGGTTGCTGATTTCAGATAAATGACCATCTACAAAGCATCGTTGACTTCTGTTTTTTAAGTAAGATTTGAACCAGGTACATGCAGTGCTCCCAAAGCCGTATGTATTTTATTTAGAAAGTAAAATATTATGATCCACAGTGTCAAATGCCTTCTTAAGGTCAAGGAAAACAACCACATTGACATCACCTTGATCGATATTATATGCCCAGTAATTGGTGGTCTCAAGAAGAGAAGTGACTGTGGAATGCAGGCTTCGGAACCCTGATTGACAATTAGAAAGAAGACCATTGTCTGACAAATAAGCGTAGGCTTGATCGTAAATGATCCGTTCGAAAATTTTAGCCAAAACAGGAATTATTGATATGGGACGGTAATTGTAAGTCCCGATGATTCCTTGTTTAAACAATTGCAAGACCTTGGCACATTTCCACTCTTCGGGAAAAATGCCAGTATCAATTGAACAATTGAAAATTAAACACAATGAATCGGCTATTATATCAAAACACTCACGGAGAAGCCTCGCTGAAATTTTGTCTAAAACAGTGGCTTTTGATCGACATAATTTAGACAATAGAGAAAACACATTTGCAGTATTTGTGTGCTGCAGTGAAAAGTTATCAGAAGGAACTGCACAATTAATATATTCTAAGTGATAACGACAAGTGTCAGTATTACACGGTATCTCAGCAGCAAACTTAGGGCCAATACTGGCAAAATGATTGTTAAATTCCTGAGATATTCTAGAAGAGTCACCAATGGTACATCCATTTAATTTGATTTTACTTATGCGAGTATCTCTTTGCTTGCGAGAAGTAAGCTCATTGATAATACTCCAGGTTTTTCTAATATTCTTTTCATTTTCATAAAAGGCATTGTTATAGTATAATTGTTTAGCCTTCTTTATGTCATCGTTCACAGAATTGCGATATTTTTCTAATGTTGCCCAATCGATAGGATTTTTTGAGCGAATTGCTTTTATCTTATGAATATCCCTATCGTGCCTGCATTGTTTTAATTGTTGCGTGATCCATGTCGCCTTGGCACTGGGGCGTGATCCATGGTGCCTTGTGCGCACTTAGGCATGCTTGTCAGTAACTAAATTGAATATGCTTTTCCAAGCGTGCCACATATCATTAGGGTTGTCAAAATCTTTCAAAACATCCCAATTCTGTGAGACCATATCGGCTTTAAAACTATCAGAGTCAAAGTTTTTGAAATTTCTGTAGGTTATCGTTGTATGACCCATATTTGGTAAACCGGAGGAGAGTTTTCGATAGGTGTAAACAAGACTGTGATCGCTAATGTCGACATGAGAGACACTGGAGCAAACCACATTATCAGGCATATTGGTGAATATTAGATCAATCATAGTAGAGGATGATTCCATAATCCGTGTGGGCTCTTGTATTAACTGGTGTAAACTGTAAAGTTTGGCTATACGACTCAGTACTTTTGTTTCATGATTGAAAACAGAGCCACCCATATTGCAGTTTACGTTGCCCAAAAAATAATATTCAACTTTTTTCAGAATCAAGCCTACCAATTAGATTTTAAAATAGATGCAGTTTATCAATAGTTGAATTAGGAGGTCTGTACCATGACACAATGCCTTTGAACTAGGGTTGTGAATTCTATACATAAATTTTCCAGTTGATCAATTGAAAGATCAAGGCGAGGTGAAAGGTAAAGTTATTGCGAACATAAAAACATACCCCTCCCCGTGATTCAGTATCATCACCGTGCTTTTGATCACGGCGAATAATTTGATAGTCTGAAATATAGAGTTCACTATCGGAAACAGAGGAGTCAAGCCATGTCTCATTAATGGCCAAAACATAGATTGAGTTATAAGCAAGCAAAACCCTCATTTCATCAATATGCGCTGTGAGTTTCCGTATATTTAGAGCAGCTAAACGGAAACCGTGTGTAGATGGCAAAAAAGAATTTGCCTGTTTGTAATTTATATTGAAAACATTCTGTTTATCAGCTGTAGCTGCAGAAGCTTCACACGGCAGAAAATTTCAATGAGTGATACGACTAGAAAAAGATTTCATGTTATCTGCGGAAGCTATGCTCCCAAACTTATTTAAGTGTAACCCTTTTAGGTTCAAGTGCGTGTCGTTAATGTTAGCATTATCTAAGAAGGGAATCTTATTCCTAAGACAGAGTTCCTTTAAGTTATTGTTTACCTGGGCTACTTTAGCTTTGACATCTGGACTGCCTTTCCTTGTCAGCAGAGCAGAAACACCAACACTAGTATTAGCAGAATCTTCTTTAACTTGCGTGACAAGGTTAACAATGGCGTCTGCAATGGAGTGTGGCGAGGAAGTTTTCAAATCGTTTGTTCCTGCATGCAATATTAACTTATTGGAAGACCGTCTAGTTAGAGGTTTAATAAAACCTTCCATGTCTGATACAGATGCACCAGGGAAAGGCTTGACTAAAAAAGTAGTCATCACTATTGCGGCTCATCTCTGTGCCAATGATATTTTTAACTAGAGAATCACCTGCAATAACGACTGTTTTCTTTTGGAGTGTAGATCGAAAATCTGCAGCGAGCGGCGAACCATTGGTTGACAGCTGAGAAGCAGAAGGCAAAGAACAGCTAGCTGTAACAGAAGCCCTTGGTTGTATTTCTTCTGGCGACTCAGTCCAAGAGGATGGGTTTGGCTTTTGGCATTTGTGCTTTTGCTTTTTCTTATTTGCCGGTTTGACCCCAGGTTGTGTACTGCATTCCATTTCAGCTTCTCGCATACTAGACTCCCCATGATTTGTAGACGAGCGAGTTGATGATTTATAGTAAACATCCTTTGATAAAATCTGAACAGCAAGCTTCAGGGCATCTCTTTCTTCGAGCAAAGATTTGTTTTGTTGTTCCAGATTTTGAACTTGCTCTCTTAACTCATTAATTTCTTTTGCTTTAACCTCGATAGAACTTTGCTCCCGCTAATTTTGCACATTTAGCAAGTAAATAGCTGCCCAGATTTTAGAAATTTCAGTGCCATAATTATTGTCGGGAACAAAAGTTGTGTAGCGACTATAATGAGATCATCGACCATAATCCACTCATGATCTTTATTTCCTTCAACATCGCTTTTGCTGCCATCTTGGTCGAGTTCAGTCGAGGAATGGATAATATCACTAATATAATAGCCAGAAGTTTGGACTTAAAGAGGTTGACATGATTTTGTTTTCCCTGAATTTGGAGAGCCCTTGTGTTCGGATAATTTAAAGTGACATTCTTGAGTTTAAGGACTAAGCAAGTGCCGTTGTCATTCGCTTGAGTGCCACTGAAGTTGACATTAAACTCCGATTTTAAAAGCTCTTGCAAATTCTCCTTTGCCCCACTCCATTTGAACTGTTGTTTATCATTGACTGATAGCATTTTCGAGAATAGAGGTCGAGTTGCGAGAGCACCGCTATAGTTTCAATGGAAAACCTTCAGTGGATTTGCAGATTCTAAAAACGTAACATCTAATGGATGGGCCATCTGTGGTTCAGAAACCTTGTCATCCTCGTCATCAGGCTCGTTCTCCTCGTCAAACTCCTCATCTAGCTGATCTTGCAGGAAACAAATGTCGTGTAAAATTCAGCTTGTAATTGTAAGAGGTACTTTTGGGGTGTTCTCCTCAAGTGCCTTTAAGACATCTCCATCTCCCCTTTAAGACCCAATGCCCTTTCAACTACCACACGACTTTTGTTCATAACCTTGTTGAATATTTTCTGCTCATTGGAGAGAGTTGCAGACTGGGCATTGGGGCCAACAAGCCAGGGTAGCAGAGGGTAAGCTGAGGCACCTAGAAGTATAGGTCGTATCGAAATACCATTTATAGATCTTATTGGCTTGTTTAGTATCTCATTATTGTTGCTCTACGATAAAGACCACTGAGCCTTAGTAGTACCCAGGAATCGTGAATACTGCCTGGCCATCCTGTACTTATATTGATGAACATTCCTGTGCCATCAACAACGCCCTGGAGATTAATTGAATAATTCTGTTTGTGGTTGAAATAATCTTCATGGTTTGTGCAAGAGACTTTTATCTGTATGTGTGAACCATCGATTGCTCCCAAAACATTTGGCAACCCAGCAATATTTTTTATGCAACGTATTGCTATTTCAATATCCTCTTTGTATTTTGGACCACAATTAATTTTCCTTGTCCAAACGCTATGGCTGTTGTATGGAAGGAGTTACCAGTTCCTAGATGCCAGAGGGCAATCCCAACTCGCTTCTCAACTGGTATTGCTCTCCACATTCTTGTGTTGTGTCTTGCCAATTCTGGCCCTACTAGTTGGCAGATATAGCGGAAAGTTTCTTTTGACATTCTGAAATTTTCATAAAGAAATGGTTGAGCACCTCATTGTTCATTATTTCTTCAAACCACCCTTGTGGCCGAGGGTAACTCCAAACTTTCCTACATCCCGTGGCGACATGTCTTCTATTTCTTCGAAAGTGACGAGCAATTGAAATGGCTAAAAAAAGTTTTCCTGTGCTTGCTCGGCTAAATACCTTTTAAAAAGCAGAAAATGCTGTCGGCAAGCTCTTCAAAATATCAAATTCAAAATGACAATTAAAAAAACTAGTTTCAAAACGACTTCCATCTTAGCTTACGCAGCTATTTTGTTTACTCTGCCAACAAAGGTAAACATGTTGTAATGATTTAGGGGACTCTCCACCCTAAAAAAGGCAATTCTGACATCTGTGGCAAAATGCTATGTCAATGAGAAAACAAGCCGAAATACCCGATCAAAACCATATATTTTTAGCACCTGTAGATATTAGGCTTCCTGAAAATGCGGGTTTTGCATACCATCACAAGACCAGTAGTGAGAAAGAGCCCCTGCAGAGTTTTAATTTGTATGTTTTATTAGATATCAAAAAATCTTAAAAGCTTTTGAGCAATAGTGGCAATTGTTCTGTAACTTTGCAAAACAGTTCACTGCACCTTACAGACAAAAGTAATGATCCGTTTTTGTAGTCGAGTGCCTGATGTTGCCATGGTAACCAACAGAGTATTGTTTTTACATATTTATTAATAAAACCAAAACAAAAAAAGATACTGAAGCAATCCTGAAAATTTCATTCCAATATCTTAAATTGTCTTTGAGTTTTTAGACTTTAAACTTTGCAAATTTGCCAAAAAGAGTTTTGAGAAAATCTCAGATAAAGTTTGGTATTATGATAATTTGGGACTTATTCTCACTAATGCCCCTAAGCAAGAGAATTATGACAAAAAATAATCATGAAAGTTTTTTTGTCTTGTTTTTCAGTAAAGATTAAGAAATTTAGACCTTATACTGCTCTAGCAACCAATTTCCAGCTGAACACAGAGGATTCACATTGAATGTCCCACTAGCGTACAATGGACCTCATTTGCAGTGTTCTGTTGCTCCTGAGCAGTCTTTTCTATGTTCTTTTTCTTCCTCTTCTTGTTTTCAATGTCTTTTGCAGCTCTGCGAGAGTCTGACAGTCTTTTTCTATTTTTCCTTACTGCTCCCTTTTCTGCATTTACTCTCAGCAGCCTTCATAACATTCACCGGCTCTTTGCACCCTTGTTAAACTGCAGACATTCCAGCCATTTCAATTGCATCTGGGCCTTTAAACTTATGTTTTAGTGCCTTGGCCCACACAACTGCATTCAACGATTCATTTTGGTTCTGTGGGTAGCCAGGAAGACAACGAAGGAGCATCGACCGGTCACTAAATAGTGGCTTTGTTTGGGTACCTCTCTTTTTGTCTGAACATATTTGCACCAGCTAGTAGGACAATACTGGTGCCTTACTTCTGAATCTTCAAGCATGCAACAGTGGTACAACACGGCCATTATGCTTCGTTTCATTTTCTCTATGGCAATGTTGATTTCTTCAGTTGTTTTCGCTGATCTGTCAACATTTTCTCTTATGGCATTGCAGTAATACTCCTGAAGCTGCTTTATGGTTGCATCCCCCCACAGTTTTACCATCGGCCAGTTTGCCTTTTGTTTTCTATTTGAAATCCATGAGGGCTTTTGCGAGCCTTTTCTGGACATGTCCAATGCAGTCGAGCTTTTGTACTCAATTGACAGTCTCGTTCCGGTGCTCCTCAAGCTAGTCCTTGTATGTCTGAGAAGCCACTCAATTTTTATACTCATTTTAAGCGTGATCCTTTTTTTCGTAGTGGTCGTAAACAGCACAGCAACCATAAACGTCCCACACTGCATTATATGAGCGCGAGTCTCCACAAACCATGCACTTAAAGTGAAAGCCATACTCCATTGAGCAGCCCCAAATATCCTTTGCGATGGCCACTTCCATCCCCCCACTTGATCCATCAAGTGGGGGGTACCACAAGGTTCCATATTAGGACCACTTTTGTTTTCTATTTATATAAACGATTTACCCCTCTTGTTAAAGGACACCGAAGTCGCCATATATGCCGATGACACCACGATCTGGTCGAACGGAACTAATTGTACAGATATTCAAAATACTCTTAATGATAGTCTAGACAAGGCCAACAGTTGGTTTAAATTGAACAGGATGATACCAAATACAAAGAAGACCAAACACCTGCTAATTGGTTCTGTTCAAAAGCTAAACCATAGCAGCGAGACTACAATGGAAATTTATATTGATAATAACAAACTTGAGGAAGCGACAGGAGAAAAGCTACTCGGAGTTGTTATTGACTCAAACCTTTCATGGAATTTACACATTGACTATTTGATTAAAAAATTGAACTCTAGAATATGTCTCCTTAAAAGAGCAAAGGCTTATTTAACCTTTGCTTGCAGGAAAATGTTATACAATGCCCTCATAAAACCAATACTAGAGTATTGTTGTACGGTCTGGGGTAACTGTACTGTTGAGAATCTTCAAAGAGTTCTAAGACTACAGAAACGATGTGCTCGGCTAAT